>VSMD01061772.1:0-19018 GCA_008750895.1 Mirza zaza | reverse complement strand
GACTTAGAATACAAGGAAACAGGCCGGGTGCGGTGGCTCACGCCTGTAATCCTAGCTCTCTGGGAGGCCAAGGTGGGCAGATCGTTTGAGCTCAGGAGTTCAAGACCAGCCTGAGCAAGAGCGAGACCCCATCTCTACTATAAATAGAAAGAAATTAATTGGCCAACTAATATATATATAGAAAAAAAAAATTAGCCGGGCATGGTGGCACATGCCTGTAGTCCCAGCTACTTGGGAGGCTGAGGCAGCAGGATGGCTTGAGCCCAGGAGTTTGAGGTTGCTGTGAGCTAGGCTGACGCCATGGCACTCACTCTAGCCTGGGCAATAAAGTGAGACTCTGTTTCAAAAAAAAAAAAAAAAAGAACACAAGGAAACAAGCAATGCTGTGCTTAGCCTCAAAAATTTCACTGTCCCCTTGGGATGCCAAACATTGATCATTCAGTATAAAGTGGCAGTGACAGAGGAGGGCTTCGGATGCAAAGAGGCAACCGGGAAGCTTTCTCAAAGGAGGGGCCAGGCACAGGTGCATGCCCCAAGTTGCCCAGGTGGCACACACACACCGGGGGCAGCCAGCCATTAAGGGCCCTGCGTGCTCCAGCCCCCACCCCCTCTATCAGCCTGGCTTACCACACTGCAGCCAAATGGGCCTCTTCTTAGTTCTTTGCACCTCCCGTGCATTCTCCCTACTCTCGAGGGCCTCGTTTATGCTGTCCCCTCTGTCTCCACACTGCTTGTCCCATGCCCTAGCCTCCGCAACACACACAAACGCATATACCCAGCGCAAGAAAATGCCTCCTCACCCTTCAGAACCACAATTAGAAATCATTTGCGCAGGGACAGCTTCCCAGATCCTCCAGATTAGATTAAAATGGCCATTCTCTTCATCCCTACACCCTGTACATTTCCAACATAAATTTTATGTTGAAATTCAACTGGGTCATGTATTGTGTGAGTGATTATTTATTTATAGCATCTAGGCTATGAGCTCCCTGACAGCTGGGACCTCATGTATCTTGTCCATCGACATATAAGAACTCAACAAATAGTTACTGTATTCATTTTCTGCTGCCGCTATAACAAATTACCGCAAATTTAGTGGTTTGAAACAACAGAAGTGTATTATCTTAAAATTTGGGGGTCAGAAGTCCAAAATGGATCTTACAGGGCTAAAATCAAGGTGTCAACAGGATTATGTTTCCTCTGGAGACTCTAGGGCAGGGGTCCCCAATCTATGGTGACTTGTATAATTATTTCATTATATATTACAAGGTAACAATAATAGAAATAAAATGCACAATAAATGTAATGGCTTGAATCATCCCAAAACTATCTCCCACACACAGTCCGTGGAAAAATGGTCTTTCATGAAAACGGTCTGTGGTACCAAAAGGGTTGGGGACTGCTCCCTAGGGGAAATCTGTTTCTTTGCCTTTTCTTGCTTCCAGGGGCCACCTGCATTCCTTGGCACGTTGCCCTCTTCCTCCATCTGCAAAGCCAGCGATTGCATCAGTCAGGCTTCTGCTTCCACCATAACGTCTTCTCTGACTCTGCTGCCTCCCTCTTTCACTTATAAGGACTCTTGTGATTAGATTGAACCCATCCGGATAACCCAGGAAATCTCCCCATCTCAAGACCCTTAACTTAATCACATCTGCAGAATCCTTTTTGCCATGTAAGGTAGCATATGATCAGATTCCAGGAATTAAAGCAGAGACATCTTCGAGGATTGGGTCAGGAGACATTATTCTAACTACCACAGTTGCTAAATAAGAGTCCAGAGTTTCCTTTTCTTAGCATTAAAATCCAAATCACTGGTAAAGATGGGGAAAATGTCAAGAATGAGACTCATTCTTTCATTTAGTCATTTATTCATTCATTCATCCCTACTGTGTTCTAGGCTTTGTCTAGGTGCTGAGCAGTAAACACAACAAGGAAAACTACCTGTCCCAGTAATCTTACATTCCAATGGGGAAGATGACAACAAATAAGGAAAATCAGGGATAAGTTCTAAAAGGAGAACATAAAACAGGGAAGGAAGATAAGAACATATATGTGGGGATGGGATGCTGTGTTCAGTTATAGATGGGGTAGTCAACAAGACTGCACTGAGAAGATGGAATTCAAAGAAAGAACTGAAGGAGGTGAGGGAGTGAGCCACGGAGTTGTCTGAGGGAAGAGTAGTCCAACAAGGGAACAGCACATGCAAAGGTCCCGGGCCAGAAGCAGACCTGGCTTGTTCTGAGGTCAGTGTGGCAAGGGGCAGAGGAGGTCAGTGTGACCGCAGCAGATTGATTGAGGGGGAATGATAGGAGAAAGGAGAAGTCTTGGCAAGCCTTGCAAGTCACAGTGAAGACTGGCTTGGACCCTGAGTAAAACAGGAAGCCATAGGAGGGCTTTGCACAGGGGAAGGATGTGGTCTCACTTACACTTGGATGGGCAGACCTGCCCCTTAAAGAGTATCTAGTTACACCCATCTCAGCTCCTGGCTCTTAGCAGGTGCTCAATAAATACATGTGGACTGGCTGAATGAGTGATTCTCAGAGAGAACAGTAGTTACCTTGAGGATGCTGAACTACCAGAGGCAGATCTTCACTGTGAGCCAGGGGTCCGTTTTCAGTAGCCCCAGCCTGCTGGCAGAATAAACACCAAGGCTAACGCATTGCCTGGATCTCTTTCAGTTGCTTGGCGAAGACCGATTTCAAGACATTGAAAAGATTAAGACCATCGGCAGCACCTACATGGCTGTGTCAGGCCTGTCACCTGAAAAACAGGTAAAAGACTCTTGGGACTGAGCCACAGTCTATGGCAGGGGTCTTGCTGCTGTCATATCACTGAAACCAGTGAAGTCTCTGTCCCCAAGAGGCTTGGGGACAGGTAGGGAGAAAAATCTCACAAACTGAATTATGATAGTTATGTGATGTGCATTTTGCTCCTGAGGTAGGTAGAGTCTACTGGGTGAAATGATGCTGCTCTATTGAGAAACTTCTAGGCTTCCTTCTGAACCTCCCTGTTCACTTGAACAAAAATCAGGGCCAAGAAATAAACTGATTATGATTTAGTCGTGGGTATTACTAAACCCTTAATACTAGCCCCTGTTTTCTTATTTTTATTTTTGTTTTTTTCTTCCAAAAGTCATATGTAATAATAATAATAGTTCCTGGTTTTTGGAGGAGTGTTGAGTGTGTGCCAGGCACTAGTGATAAAGAGACACTGTCCACCTTTCAGGTTAATGGATAAATTATCTAAGATAGTGTCATGCTGCCCATACAGTCTTGCATCTAGTAAGTGACTGTCTGGAAGAAAGCCATGCTGGTAATTTGGTACATGTGCATGGCACTCCATAGCAGAGGTCAGAAAACTATGACCCACGGACCAAATCTAGCCCACCACCTGTTTTTGTAAACAAAGCTTTATTTGAACACAGCCATGTCCATTCATTTACATTTTGTCTATTGACCCTTTCCAGCTAAAATGGCAGTGTTGAGTAGACACAATAAAGACCATATAGTTCACAGAACCTAAAATATTGGTTATCCAGACTTTTCTGAAACTGTTTGCCAACCTCTGCTCTATAGGAGCACAAAGGCCTCTCACATACATAATCTCATTCAATCCCTGTGAGGTAAGAAGGGCAAGTATGCTCATCCCCATTTTATAGATTTGGAAACTGAGGTTCAGAGAGGCCCAGAGGCCTGCTCTGCACTTCCCTCAGGAGTTTCTTGAGCAAACGTCTGTATGAAACATCCCTTAAACAGACACTGGGAGCACTTCAGAGGAAATAGATACAATTCCTAGATTGGAAAAGCTACATATACAAACATAGAAGCATGCGCGCGCACACACACACTAGTCAGCACGTTCAGGAATTCATGGTGCATCAGCCTGACTAGACAATTACAGGTGTGGAAGGAGGAATAGAATGCCCCACACATACTACACTGTTGTAAGCAAGTCTCATGTGATCCCATGTTTCCGAGATACCGATGACTTGAGTACACAGGGGCTCACACACACGGTTATTTCCTTCTAAGGGATGAGGGCAGGGAGTCGGCTGGGACATAAAGTCCCTGCTGCGGAAATCTCAATGTTGAATGAATTCTCCTCTCACGTTTGCTCCAGCAATGCGAAGACAAATGGGAGCATTTGTGTGCCCTGGCTGACTTCTCCCTCGCCCTGACAGAAAGCATCCAGGAGATCAACAAGCATTCGTTCAACAATTTTGAACTCCGGATTGGTGAGTAGCAGCTGGAAGTGCAGCAAGTGGGGACCCATAGTGCCAGCTGGCCTTGCTCCAAGAGACCCTCCCATACCCTGGCCATCAATCTAGGGAAGCTTTCTCCTGCAAAATGCAATAGGCTTAGTGTGACCCCGCCAAGGACAGGGAGGGGGTCAGCTCAGGCCTTTCTGAGCTTCCTCTCACTTGAGATGCTAGAAGCAAGGGTAGGACACTGGCCTTTGTGGATAAATGCAAAGCAGCCAGTCTTTGCCAAATGCTAGCCTATGGTTAACCTCTCTTCCAACTTGCCCGCCATACAAGGTCATGCTTAGAGAGGTAGCTAATTAATCAATCATTTAATTCTGACTTCAGTGTAGCTGAAGGCTAGCAGTTAATGTATTGCTCTCAGCTTCTTCTGGATGATGCCTCTGGGCAAAAGCAGGTTTCTGCTCCCAAGGCTGTCAGACACTACACTGAGCCCCTCCGTTGGGCTTAGAGACAGCACAACAATAATCACTGTGATCAAATATGAATACTTTATAATTTGTATAGTTTGAATATCTTCCTCATCTCTGCTGAGCCTGGATGACCTCTTAAAGCACAGTCCGAGAACCCCTGGTCTAGTCCACATTCTCATTTGTAAATGAGTAAACCCAGGCCCAGAAATGGGGAGTAACTGGCTTACGATCACATGGCCAAATAGTCACTCCCGCAGTAGCTCCAGCACTTCCTGACTCTGAGACAATGACATTCTGGCTGCCAGGGGGGTGCAGTGTAAAGCAACTCTTGCTGCTGTCCTTGTATTACAGACATCCTCTGGCTGACATGCTATTTTACTTTATTTGATTCTCCCTTAGAAACTTTCAAGAAAAAGAGGTCAAGAAATACCAATACCTGACTTGTCAGATCTAAGGAAGGCTATGTATCTTTGTCCATTGGAATAAAAAAAAATTGTATGTCATGTTTTCGATCTATGGATGGGATGCTCAGAGCTTGTTCCCACACCTCCCATCAATCCTACATGTCCTCTCTGAAATCATTGAGAACTCAACCCTGAACAAAGTGCAATTCCAAGTAAATTCTGAAGATGTTGCCAAAGTCGGAGCCAACCCTTAGCACGCTGTGTTAAACTGCCAATATAGTGCTATTGGTCTCAGAGGTTAGAAAATTAACTTCCCAACTGGATCTAGCATCTCAATTTGTGTTTTGGGTCTGCTATAATGAGCCGCATGACTTTGGGCAAGCCATTTAAACCATCTGAGACTCAGTTTCCTCCGGCATAAGCTGGGGTTATATTATTACCTCCCCTGCCTACCTTCCACATAGTACTAATAATATCAGAATTAAATGGGGTAATGGCTCTAAAAGTGCTCTATAAATTTTAAAGAGCTAATCATCATTGATTCCCATGCATTCTACCAAGTCTGATTTTCAAACTTCCAGTCAATTATGTCGTCTGTGTATGTGTGTGTCTGTGTGTGTCTTGCTCTTGCTTCTGCCTAGAACAATACCCAGAGACCTTCATGGGTATTCCCACCACTTTCTTCAGATCTCTGTTTGAAAAGATCTTTGCTAATTTCCCTACTCTAGAATGGATCCCCTCCCATCTTTCTCTATCCCTTTACCCTGATTGATTTTTCTTTATAGCCTTCATCATTTGCTGATATTTTATTGCATACTTTTCATTATTTTCTATCTCTCCCCATCAGAAAGTCCAGGGTTCTCTCTCTTTTCTTTCCCATCATATCCCCAATACCTAGCCCAGTACCTGTCTCATAGCAGGTGCCTAGTCAATGTTTACAGAATGGAAAAATTCTAAGCCTATCAGAAGGAGATATATACATACCTGCTAACATGTTTAGTGAAATGCTATCATTTCTAGCAGATAAATCTATGTTTCCTAGATGAAGGAGGAGGCATTGAACCTGCCTTTAAAAGCATTTCCAAATAAACTATGGATTGAGGGGAAGTAATAGCCCAAGCAGAGAGAAAGGCAAGACAAAAAGCACAAAGATGGGAAAGGGCTGAAAGGTGAGGGGAACTCTAGGAGCTCAGTATGGATACAGAGCTAGGGGAAGGGAGAGGGTGGGGTGAACGAGGCTGGAAAATTAGGCAAAAGCCAGCCCTCAAGTATGACTCTAAGGCATGTTGGCTTTATCCTATAGTCAAAGGAGCCCTGGCAGATGTTTAAGTGGCTTGTAGCTTGATCAGATGTGCACTGCAGAAAGAGCCTCCCCCTCCTGTAGCAGTTGGTGGGTGGGTGCCAAGACAGCAAGGGAGGAGCCAGGGAGGCCAGTTAGCCGTCACTGCGGACTAGATTAATGATGCTGACCACCTGGACTGAAACAAAGCAGGAAAAGGTCTCCCTAAGCTCTTGGAACACAGCATCAATAGAACCAGGAGGAAATTCCAGAGTTCCAACTCCTGGTCAGTGTTCTGATAATCCCATGGGCTGAGATAAGTCAGTGTCCATATGAAAATCATGAACACTCATGGGTTACCTGGCACTACTATGCCAATGGCTTTACTTATATTATCTCATCGAATCCTCCCTTTTGTTATTCCCACTTTACAGATGGGGAAAATGAGGTCCAAATAGGTTAAGTAACTGAGCCAGGTCGCAGATCTAATCAGTGACCCTCCACTTCATCCACATGGATCACACACATAGTGATCACTATCCTAGAGAGGGGTCCAGACACCTCTTCTCTCTCTTATCTCTTGCTCCTTTGGTTCACTCACAGGCATCAGCCATGGCTCGGTGGTAGCTGGCGTCATCGGCGCTAAGAAGCCACAGTATGACATTTGGGGGAAAACTGTGAACCTGGCAAGCCGAATGGACAGCACAGGGGTTAGCGGCCGGATCCAAGTCCCGGAGGAGACCTATCTCATCCTGAAGGACCAGGGCTTTGCCTTTGACTACCGAGGGGAGATCTACGTGAAGGGCATCAGCGAACAGGAAGGAAAAATCAAAACGTACTTTCTCCTGGGAAGAGTCCAACCCAACCCGTTCATCCTGCCTCCAAGAAGACTGCCCGGGCAATACTCCTTGGCCGCAGTCGTCCTAGGCCTTGTCCAGTCCCTCAACAGGCAACGGCAGAAGCAGCTCCTCAATGAGAACAACAGCACCGGGATTATCAAAGGTCATTACAGCCGGCGGACTTTGCTGACACCCACCGGGACGGAGCCTGGAGCCCCAGCTGAAGGCACCGACAAATCCGATTTGCCATAAAAAGCATTTTCTTTGTGTTTTTTTTTTTTTTGTATTTCTTTTATATATAAAATAAATATACTAATAAAAAGGTTTAATTTTTTTTAGAACAAGGATGGTTTCGTTGGTCTTTGAATGCATCCGCTCAAGGACACAATTTGAGATTGGTTCTCTTCGATCACAAACATTTATTGATCGCCTCTTTTGCATGAGGTTTATTAGGAACCAAAGATAAATAAGACCTAGAGTCTGACTTTGAGAGGCTCACAACTAAGTGGGAAAGAAGGACATGGAAGCAGAGAATTCATATGATCAGATACTCAATAACAACTGCCACTTTTTGAGAACTTGTCACGGGCCAAATCAAGTGTGAAATTCTTTACATGCTGACCTCATGTAATCCTCACAACACCTGTACATTCATTCACTCAGTATTTATTGAGCACCTACAACACGCGTGTGCATGCTGAAGGAATCCCGGCAGAAGTGATTCCCTCAGAGAGCTAACATTCTGCTTGGAGAATAATCGATAACATTCTTATAAACCAGTACATAAATAATCTACTTTCAGATAGGGGTAGATGCAATAAAGAAAATTAAGTAAGACAGTTAAGATAAAGAATGGGAGGGCAGGACTACTGATTTGTCTGGAGTCACCAGGGAAGGCTTCTTTGAGGATGTGATGCTAAAGATTGACCCTAAGTAATGAGAAAGAGGCAATCCATAGGAACTGGGGGGAAAGTGATCCAGGCAAAAGAACGGCAAATGTAAAAGCCGTGAAGTGAGATCGAGTCCAGCACATTGGAGGAACAGTGAGAAGGTCAGTGGGTGGGGAAGCCATTGCAGGCAGGGACTCCGTTCCCTGGGAAGGCTGCCTCCTAAGCTCTTCCCTATGGCAGTAAGACTGCCAGGAATGTTTCAGACAGAAAGCTCATAAAAACTGGGGGATTTTCACTCTATTAGTTTCAGAACTAATTTCATAACTATATTGTCAATAAAACCTGACTGCTACAACAAATAATTCTCTATCTTAGTGGATAAAACACAATCAGTGATTTAGTTTTTGCTCATGTCTTATTGGACATGTGGCAGTGGGCCTTCCATACAATTATTTTGAGACCTAACCTCCTTCCACCAGGGCATTGGAGTTCTCTGGTAGGTCCTCTATATCCAGCCAACCAAGGAGAAGAAAGGGAAAGGAAGAGAACCACTCCAAAGGTCTTAGAGAGCAGGCCTGGAAGTTACACACATTATTGTTCTGTCCCACCTCACTACTGGGGAAGTTAGCAAATGGGTTCTTCCTGTGTTTCTTTACTAAAAGGATAAATGAAATGTAAGGGAGAGTATTGCCTCTGCCACAAGAACCTACATCTGTCCAAGCCCAGAGTCCATACTTGTAAACACTAAGATAGTCTGGCAAGTGCTATGTTGGAGGTACAAGGTAGAATTAATAGGAGGAGAATTATGAACTCCCAATCATTCTCTAAATTCTTGACTCTGAACACTAGCTCACTTAAAAGACACTTAGCTCCATGTAATAAATCTGCGATAGCTATGCCCACATGGAAATACCTCTATGAGGGCCTCAGGTAAGACGCCTATGGTCGAAGGGAAACCTCCTTCTCTAGAGAGGCACAAAGCACAGAGAGGGAATTGAGGTTTGGGTGGACCTTGAGCTTCGAGCCATCTTTGAAACGTCTTTTGCTTTTGGAAATTATGTGTACTTCAAAGAAACACAGAAGACCCCAGCGGAATGTGAAGAGGCCGTCAAGTGAAAAAACTCCATAAACCGCAAAGCCACCTACCATGCTGGGAGGTGTTGCAATCTTCACAGACTCAGACAGTCTCAGTTCGGGAAAGCCCCCAGTGTTGCTCAGCCTGACCTGCCGGGGACATTTAAGCAAAGTAAGGTTCAGTGCATGCTGAGACTTGGAACCACGAGACGGAGGTGGGGAACTGAGTTCAGGTAGGCTGAGGCTTGGCAAACAACTCTAGCAGAGATTCTGGCCTCCAAAAGGCAGTCAGGCTGTGAGGACATAGTATCCAAAAGAGAAAACTTGATGTGAGTTATTACGCTTTGGTCAACTGCAGAGCACAGGGCCCATCAGATGCACAGGCAGTATCAGCAGAGACTCCAGTAAGCAGACAAGCCATGGTGAGCTGGATCCAGCTCTAAGAAGAGAGGCTGCCAGGGACAGGCTTAGTTCCTAAACTCCCATCTAGGACTCAGAACAAAGTCTCTGGACCAGAAGAAGAATTTGGTCCTAGGCAATAACTGGGCAGAAACCAAGGTAAGAAGCATCAAGTCCACAGATGCTGCCAATTTGAGGGTGACGGTGAGGTTGCCACCATGAAGCTTCACCCAGATCCTGTTCCTGACCCACTGATATCAAGCCTCGAGATACAACAGATGGATGAGGTGGCTGCCCCATCCTGGGTCTGGGAGGTGTGGCTTCACTCCGGGTTCCATCAGACTGGGGAGCAAAGGGCAAGATGGTGCTGGGAATCGCCACCACATTGCCAAGAACCCCAGCAAGTGGGTATTTGGCTTCTTCTTTAATTAATCCAGTGCCAAACCACTGAATCCCTTCCCTCTAGATCAGCCCATTCATTGGCACCAGTGGATGTGTGTCTTACCATACTCAGGGCAAAAGGACTCCCTTTTAAAGAGAATCCAAAGGACCAAGAAACTGGCCTGTAGCTGAATAGTTAATAAACAAGCTATTTTTCTTGGGTTTGCATGAGTCTGGAGAGGGCAGTGAAGGCAGACAGTCTCTTCAATTCTATGAGGGCTGAGAAAGGTGAGGAAGCTGCAGAAGAAAAGTTGGAAGGTAGCAGAAGTTGGTTCATGAGATTTAAGGAAGGAAGCCATCTCCATAACATAAAAGCATAAGATGAAACAGCAAGTGCTGATGGAGAAGCTGCAGTAAGTTATCCAAAAGATCTAGCTAAGATAATTGATGAAGGTGGATACATTAAATGACATATTTTCAATGCAGATACAATAGCCTTCTCTTGGCAGAAGATGCCGTCTAGGACTTTCATAGCTAGAGAAGTCAATGCTTGGTTTCTAAGCTTCAGAGGACAGGCTGACTCCCTCGTTAGGAGCTAATGTAGCTGTGACTTTAAGTTGAAGCCAATGCTCACGTACCATTCTGCAAATCCTAGGACCATTGAGAATGATGCTAAATCTACTTTGCCTGTGCTCTATAAATGGGAAAACAAAGACTAGTTGACAATACATCTGTTTACAGCATGGCTTATTGAATATTTTAAGCCCACTGTTTAGACTCACTGCTCAGAAAAAAAGAATTCTTACAAAATTTTACTGTTCATTGACAGTGCACCCAGCCATCTAAGAGCTCTGATGGAGATGTACAAGGAGATTAATGATGTTTTTGTGCCTGTTAACACAACATCCATTCTACAGCCCATGGATCAAGGAGTAATTTTGGCTTTCAGGTCTTATTACTTAAGAAATACATTTCATAAGGCTACAGCTGCCAAGGATAGTGATTTCTCTGATGAATCTAAGCAAGTAAACTCAGAACCTTTTGGAAATGATTCACCATTCTAGATGCCATTAAGAATGGCATGTGTGATTCATGGGATGAGGTCAAAATATCAACATTAACCAGAGTTTGGAAGAAGTTGATTCCAACCCTCATGGATGACTTTAAAGGGTTCAGAACTTCAGTGGAGGAAATAAGTACAGGTGTGATGGAAACAATAAGAGAACTAGAATTACAGGTGGAGCCTGAAGATGTGACTGAATTGCTGCGATTCCATGATAAAACTTAAGAAGATGAGAAGTTGCTTCTTATGGATGAGCAAAGAAAGGGGTTTATTGAGATGGAATCTACTCCTGGTGAAGATGCTGTGAACATTATTAAAATGACAACAAAGGATTTCGAAGATTACATAAACTTAGTCAATAAAGCCAGCAGCAAGGTTTGAAGGGATCAACTCCAATTTTGAAAGAAGTTGTACTATGTACTATCAATGAGCAGTAAAATTTTGCAAGAATTCTTTTTTTCCGAGCAGTAGGTCTAAACAGTGGGCTTAAAATATTCAATAAGCCATGCTGTAAACAGATGTACTGTTATCAAACAGCATTGCATGCTACAGAGAAATCTGTCATGAGGCACAGTCAATCTTTGCAGCAAACTTCACTGTTGTTCTTTTTTTAAGAAATTATCACAGCCACCCCCCAACCTTCAGCAACCACCATCCTGATTAGTCAGCAGCCTTCTTCCAGGCAAGACCTTCCACCAGCAAAAAGATTCCAATGTGCCGAAGGCTCAGATGAACATTAGCATGTTTTAGCAATAAAGTATTTTTCATTAAGGTATATACATTGTGTTTTGGACATAATGCTACTGCAAACTTAACAGACTACAGTACAGTGTAAACATAACTTCTATATGCACTGTGACACCAAAGTATTTGTGTGACTCACTTTATGGCAATATTCACTTTATTGCAGCGGTCTAGAATTGAATCCACAATATCTCTGAGGTATGCCTGTCCCAGGAAACACCCCAGGGATCTCAGGCAGTGCTCAATAAAGAAAACCCAGGAATAATGTTGTAACAGAACATGAACATTCTCACTAAAATCTCTAAATAGGACTCACCTCTGTTTGGGTCATATTTTGCCCCCAAATTAGTTATAAAACAAACTTCAGCTTTTAGAGATCTTTGGGTTTTGGATACAAGGATTGTCAACCCACAGCACCTGTGGGTATTTTGCAAATACTCGTCTGTATTTGCAAAATTTTCTTTAATGAGTACGTGTTACTTTAATAATGAAAAAATGATAATTAAGCAAAAGTAAAACATGTGGGTCTCCTTAAAGGTCTGCAAAAGGTTTCACTTGACCTTTGGTGGTCCAGCCCTGAGTCAAAGGACTGGACCACTCCCAGAAGGGAGAGAGTAGACAGCTTGCAGAGGGACCCTGCCTGCTAGACATCTCTGCCTGGAACTCCTGCATGAGTAGAGACAGCGAATTTTTCCCAGGGCCACAATAACCATTGCTGACCCAGATTTCAGGGCCATGCCCTGCCCTTTTGGATGCTGCAAGAAAAGGGGTGTTAAAACTCATTTCCTTCCCTGACATTTTTATTCCAGACCCACAGGGTTTTCTGACACTCTGGTGTCTGCCAACCAGCATTTCCAAGTGAGAATAATGCTCTCAGATTAGCTGTGGGCTCCAAACAACTGAACCCAATATTTTATTGATAGGTTACCAGGGGCAGGGTGCCCTGCAGAATAACACCATGTGCCTATTTGAATTATTAATTGCCTATCAGCCACATGCTTCCAGCCGCCCTCCTGCCCCCTCCCACCTCAGGAAGATCACATGGCCATTCTTTGGGTGGGCATCCAGAGCATTCCAAGTCTACATCACACACCTGTCTTTTATAAGACAGACAGCGTGACTCAAATATGATTTGTCTCTCTTTGGAAGTAATGATTTCAAACATAGTCTTTTCATAATATGCTGACCCCTATCATGACATTATCATAACAATAATGAGAACTAACATTTTTAGAGGACAATACAGTTTGCAAAGTCCATTTCCAAATATGGTTTCAATTGATCTTCATAACAGGTCTCTGAGAGATTATTATCACAATTTTCCAGGAAACTGGTGCTCATAAAAATAAATTGTAAAACTCTATCTAAAAATAGTGTTATTTATGCAATATATCAATGTAGCAAAATTGCACTTACACCCCATGAACATATACAAATACAAAATAAATGGAAAAAATAATAAAAATAAAAATAGAATGTTAAAGATGAAAACAGCTTGAAGATCATATGTAGTCCAAAGTCTTAATTTCATATATAAGAAACTAAAGAGATAAATATTTGGCCACGATTTAACAACAAGAAGTAGAATTAGAGCCAGAATGCAGAGAACCTGATTCCTTGTCCCGTTTTGACTCCACCACGGGTGTTCGCTGACCTCTTTTCCTTTGCTCACCATATATAAGACAGCCCTGTTACTGGGAGCTCATTGAGATCCTCCCTGGCCTGTGGGCCTGAATGAGCTCAGCTCAAATCCCCCTGGGGAAGCAGTAGGGGACCTGCCAACCTTGGGCCCTTCATAGTACCCCCCACTCCCGCTGCTGGTTCCCAACTCCAATCCACACAGCCGAGACCCTTCTCAATTTGCATACACACATGCTCACACACACACACACACACACACACACACATGCACTCACTCATGCTCTCATGCACTCTCACACTCTACACACTCTCACATGCTCACACATGTACCCACACACTCATACAGAAACACACACATACAGTCACACTCACACACTTTCACACATACTCCCACACTCATTCTCTTACATTTACACACACACACACACCCCCCACCGCACAAAGCACAAAGTGTTCAGGCATACAATAGGTTTTACAGAAAATTTAGAGAGAGGAAACCTAGTAGTTAACACCAAAGTAACAAAATACCTTCAAGTTAAATGTGAAGGGACCTCCCTTCTTAAAGTGTCATCTGGCCACCCCTCCCCGTGCAGCTTCAGGCTCCACAGTCTCCCCTTGGTGTCTTCCTGCTCCAACGCTCCCTTCCTGGCTCCCTCTCACCATTCTCCCCTCTGCTTTCCAAGAGCAAAATCAAATTCCTCCCATTTTCTCTGCAAAGCAGCTTAAACTTTCCTGCATTCACTCAACAAACAATTACCGAGCACCCACTCTACTCCACAAGTACCTCCTGTACACCAGGGCCGTGTTATATTCTTGAGGCTGGTTAGGCAAGTCCTCCCCAGAGCTGATATTTAAGCCAAGTCTTAAAGGAAGAAAGGAAGTGAGCCAGCAGATATCTTACAGAAGAGCCTTCCAAGCAGGCAGACAGTGCATCCAAAGGCCCTGTGATGGGGCCATGCACGTCCTGTGGCTGGATAGAGCTAAGGAAGGTGAGCCTGGTACAAGATGAGGTCACAGAGTTGGCCGGGAGCCAGCGCTTTAGGCCATGGTTTGTTTGTTGTCTCTAGCCAATACTTCATCTTCAACTCCAAGGTAATACTTAACCAGGCATTTTCCCAAACAAAAACAGTTCTCTCCAAGGGGAAAAATGCTGATCTCAGCTGAAAGTATGATAACGTTTTCAACTCATTGTTTTACATCTTAACTCCTTTCATCGTCTGAAGAACTGGAAACTCACAAGCTATTGCATTAGGGACAGATCTCCCCTTGCACAGAGGATTTTTAGAAACATTCCAGTAAAGCGATCCACTCTAAATCCTCACCATACTCCTCAAGATCCTCACCCTACCCACCTCACTGTGGAATTCTGCAAGGCTTGTGTCAAAGCTTTAGCATCACTGCAGCCCCCAATACACACACACACACACACACACACACACACACACACTTGCACGCATGCTGGGCATCTGCCATTCAAAAGGACCATTCTAACATACTCATGCTTCCTCTATAATCAGGAAAGTGACCTTGGTTCCCAATCCAAAGAAACACTTCAGCACTAGAAGAAAAGGAGAGAGAGATATTATTCCTTGGAAAACTTTTCTTATCGGTTATCTTAATTCCTTCCCTCCTAGACCCAATTGTAAAACCAGTGGCTGCTGCCATTTCCTCAGACTTTTCCTAAAAAGGACAGTCCTACTATTAGCTGCCTACACCATCATCGGAGGATGGAGATTGTTAGCAACTGGAGGGGCAGTTGTGTGACATGATTAGAGCCACCAGTGAACAACTGACTCACAGTCCTTTAGAGTGAGAGCTTACTGTCCTGCAGAAATGACCAAAGAAACTGAAGTCACCCAAGCTATGGACCCTCAGGATGCCTCTTCTGAGAGAAGTGCCCACTCCCAGTAGCACTGGAAGGCTGCAGGACAGACAGCCTCTGATGAGCCTGGGAACATAGCAAGAGAGACTGTGGCTGTTCTAGGAAGGCACCCCCAGCTGGGATTTGTCTTCCCTGACACTATCAAGTTACTGCTGAAATAAATGTCTTCTTGGTTAAAAGTGATGAATCTCCCTTTGTTTGTATGACCTGTCCTCGCGATTGTTAAATTATTTTTAGCACAGGCTTGATAGGTGGTGGGACCTACAAATACTGAGATTTGGAACAAATCCCTCAGCCAGGTGAACAGACTGGCTCACCACACCATACCCTCCAGCCCTTGGCTGTCCCCTCAGCAGAGACCTGGCTCCTGCTTTGCATTTCTGTTACTCAGGGTTTTCCTCTGAATGAGATGAGCAACCACTCAAGGGTTTGGGGCAGAGGAGCCACATGTTTGGACTTGTATTTTTACAGCAACCACCTGTCTGCCACATTGCGATCAAGCAATAGGGCAAGGATGGAAGAAGAGAGATGAACTGAGAGGCTGATGCAATAACCTTGAGAGAAGTGGATGAGCTTGGACTGGGCTGGTAGCCACAAGGTGTGACAAGAAGCAGTCAGATTCTGGGTATATAAACACTGAGCTCACAATATTTGAGGATGGATTGCATGCAAGATATGCAAGAGTAGAAACCAGGATGACTCCAAGGTTAGAGGCCTGAGGAATTAGGAGGATGGAGGGCCATATACTGAGATGTTAAAGACAACAGGAGGGACAGGCTTGGGGGAAGATTGGAAGTTTGCTTTGGACAAGTAAGCTTGAGACGCCTATTGCACATCTGGATGTGAGTCTGGAGTCCAGGGAAGATCTAAGCTGGAAATACAGTCAAATGCTTGAGCTTCCTTCATGGAAAGCTCACCTCCCTGCTAACAATGCCCATCACACCCTGCTGGGGTTACTCACACCCCTTTGACCTCAAAACTTCTCAGTGCATTTTCCCGACTCCTCCATCCTTGGCTTTTCCCTCTATGCACCCCTGCTCAATCACACTTCTTCCCGTGACGTCAAACACCACCTCTGTTGAGCATTCTCACATCTGAGCGTTAAGCCTGGACCTCTCTCCTGAACTGGAAAATCAAAAGTCTAACTGGCTCCAAGGCAACCCCACCCGGCTGCCCCATGAGCTCTCAAGTCCAGTCTTCTGTAAAGAAGGTCATCTTCTCTTCCTCAAGCTTGCTGCCGTCCTGGCCAGGGTAAGAACAATTCCTTAAATCCTAGCTCAGTGGAGGCACATCTTCCTGGTTCTCCAACCACCTTTCCCCCTTCTCCTTTCTCCTACTGCTTCTGACGGCCCCCCTTACCACCACAACTACACACACACACACACACAGTCATCCCTGATGAAGATCTACAGCGAGGAAGCTGGCTTCTCCTGCTATCATAACACCTATCTGGCTTTAAGCCAACCTACCTGGATTCCAACAAGTCCACATCATATCGTGGCTAAGTGTGTTGGGCTGTGAAGCCAGGCGAACTGGATTGGAATCAACTTCCTAGCTTTGTAACCTTGGGCAATTTGCCTAATCTTTCTTTGCATTTGTGTCTTCATAGGTATAGCTAGGATAATGGTAGTATCTGCTTCATAGAGTTGTGAGAATTAGTAAGGTTTGATAGAGAGACAGAGAGGTAGCTAGACATACAGATATAGATAGATACAGGTATGGACAGATAGAGTGCTTAAACACTGCCCGCACAGTCTCTGCCCCCAATCCTGACAGCAGGTAATATCCACGTAAAGACTCTCTTTACCCAGTTTTATCCAGCAGAACACTTTTTTCCTAAACAAAAATTGGGGATAGAGTTAGAGTTTGGTGGGGACCCAAAATAACCATGACCATCCCCATCCCATCTTTCCCTGATGTGTTAGAAACTAATTGAGAAATAAGACACACCGAGCAAACGGAGACGAAGCTTTTAGCTTTACTACCGATGAAAGCTGGAAAGCGTGGTTTGGTTTGGCAGCCAAAAGGACGTCCCAGGAGCTCACCCCCGACCTGAACTTACTTCCTCGCGCGGCAAAGCTGCTCTCTGGGAGAGCGCTCGCCCCGCCGCGCTTGTCCTGCCGGAGGGCGGGCCCTGGCTCTGCACGCTCAGTGTCTCCTCCCCAACAGCCCTAGGGCAAGTGCAGGCCGGGACGGCCGTACAACCTGAGCATTTTAGAGCCCGCCAGGAGGGGACGCTAACTCCACTTCTGACCAACGCCCCCACCCCCTCGTCTTCTTCCTCCTCGTCCCCTTCCTCCTCCCCCGCCCACACCGCCCTTTTCCTTCCTCCACCTACAGCGGTTTTTTTTTTTTTTTTTTTTAATCATTTCTACTAGCGCCGTCCTCGCCCTGCTTTCCCCAGCTGCACGGGCCAAAACTTCTTAGGGCTCCTCCTCCTCTCCACGCAGCCCCTCCCGGACGGAGGTGCCGGCGCAGGCGCAGGTGCGGCTGCAGGAGCCGAGACCCGCCCCGGCGCGCCGTCCTGCGAGCCGCAGGGAGCCGGCTCGACGCTTACTCTACCGCCACCTTCTGGAGGAAACGGGCATTTCGTCTCTTGCGATAAAGGCAAGGTCCTTGCATTTGACCATATCCAGCTCTTTGGGTGCCAATGAACCAATCCTTTCATAAAATAATGATGAGAAACGCTTTCTCCGTGTCCACAAAAGCACTCTTCTTAGGAAAAACACAAAACACCACCAACTTGTGGTGGAGACTGCTCACTGCTCCCTGGTTCCCATTTTCCGCCCTTTCCAAGGCGGAAAAGGCCCAAGAATAGAGATTGCAGCGGGCGGCGGGGCCACGTGACGAAGTCCTGGCCAATGGAAGGCAAGGAGAGCGTCGAGTTGCACCTTCTAGGAACTCACCTTCCTCCTCACCCTCCACCCTGCGTCCTGGACCAGCTATCAGTTATCTGTTGCTGTGTGGTAAATTATCTCAAAACTAAGCGGCTTAAGACAGAAAACGTTTATTACCTCGCCGATTCCATGAGTCAGAAGCTCAGGAGGGGCTTAGCTGGGTGGTTCCGGCTCAGAGCCTCTCACGAGTTTACAGTCAAGACATCAGCCAGGGCTGCAGTGCCCTCAGGGCCCACTGACGCTGGAGGATTTGCTTCCACCCTCACTCACTTATACAGGGATCTCCGTTTATTCTTGGCTTTCCGTGAAAGATCTCAGTGCCCCACCACGTGGGCCTCGCCACAGGGTTGCTTGAGTATCCTCACGACGTGGCAGCCGGCTTCCCCCAGAGCGAGTGATCCACTCAGGAAACCACATTGCCTTTTTTTTTTTTTTTTTTTGAGTTTTTGAGACAGAGTCTCGCTCTGTTGCCCAGGCTAGAGTGTCATGGTGTCAGCCTAGCTCACAGCAACCTCAAACTCCTGGGCTCAAGCAATCCTCTTGCCTCAGCTGGGACTACAGGTATGCACCACCATGCTCGGCTAACTTTATATATATATATTTTTTTTTTTAATTTATTTTTATTTTTTTTAGTTGTGCAGCTAATTTCTTTATATTTTTAGTAGAAACATGGTCTTGCTCTTGTTCAGGCTGGTCTTGAACTCCTGACCTCAAACGATCCTCCCGCCTCAGCCTCCAGAATGCTAGGATTACAGGCGTGAGCCCCCATGCCTGGCCCATGTTGCCTTTTTATAACTTAGTCACACACCATCACTTCTACCACATTCTATTCTTCAGAAACAAGTCACTAA
>VSMD01061769.1:0-21718 GCA_008750895.1 Mirza zaza | reverse complement strand
TCTTTTTTATTTTGATCTGCCACAAATAATTTTAAAGGCAGTTTGCCATTTAACAGTCCTCTAGTAATTATTCATCCTGCTAGTGAATGACCATATATGAAGGTCACACATCTGTAAACAAACCACATGTTTCCTATCTGGGACTAACTGGTTTAAAGAAAAGTCAGCACAAGCAGGCTCAAGTGACTAAGGGACACCAAGAATTTTATTCTGATTACTGGTTAACCAGCTAAATGTTTTTGTTCATATTCAAAGTAACTCTGAATTACTACTCTTAGATTTGGAAGGCTTCAACAACTTTAGTCACAAATTAATCGGTTTGCATATTTGATAATTCTCTGTTCCATTATTTTAACATTTTGGTAAGATAATTTATGAAAATCACTAGCTATACAGTAGCTGGGTAGCAGAGGAATATTTACTTTGAGAGCCAAGACCTGACAGAAAATTAAAGGTTGAAATTTTATATCATTTTATTTCAAAATGCTAAAAGCCTTAAATTCTATGATATAAGCAAAAAAGAAACCCACATTTTTATATAACAAAATCAACTTAGAAGTGATCTATTATACAACATGGTGAATACAGTTAATAATATATTGTATTTTTGAAAATTGCTGAGTAGAAATTGTAAATGTTCTCACCCCAAAATATAAGTATGTGAGGTATGCTATATTAGCTCAATTTAGCCATTCCACAATGTATACATATTTCAAAATATCATGTTGTGATAAATATAAACAAATTTTATCAATTACAAAATAAATTGGGGGAAAACCCAAATAAACCAACTTAGAGCTTCAGCAATCAAATCTCTTAAATCATCAAATGTGACACTTACAAATGGTAATTGTGCTTTGATCAAAATCTAGCCACAGAGAAAGTAATCCATATCCTAAAGAGGGCCCTTCTGGGTATATTTCTTAGATATTCTATATAATCAAGTGCAAGACTTCTGACTTCTGCTTTAGAAATAATAGGTGATATTGGCCTGGGTGCGGTGGCTCATGCCTGTAATCCTAGCACTCCGGGAGGCCGAGGCAGGCGAATTGCTCAAGGTCAGGAGTTCGAAACCAGCCTGAGCAAGAGCGAGACCCTATCTCTACTATAAATAGAAAGAAATTAATTGGCCAACTAATATATATAGAAAAAATCAGCCGAGCATGGTGGCGCATGCCTGTAGTCCCAGCTACTCGGGAGGCCGAGGCAGTAGGATCCCTTGAGCCCAGGAGTTTGAGGTTGCTGTGAGCTAGGCTGATGCCACTGCACTCACTCTAGCCTGGGCAACAAAGTGAGACTCTGTCTTAAAAAACAAAACTATATAAATGTTTATTTTCACTAAGTAGACCACATAACTAGAACTACAGGATCTCTATATTAGATAGATATTTCACTTTTCTAGGTGTCTTGAGCTTTCTTGTTATACTAAATCATATGTGATTAAAGTTGGGAGTGTGAATCACTGTGTATCAATATTCAATTAACAATTACAGGCCGGGCGCGGTGGCTCATGCCTGTAATCCTAGCTCTCTGGGAGGCCGAGGTGGGCGGATCATTTGAGCTCAGGAGTTCGAGACCAGCCTGAGCAAGAGCGAGACCCCGTCTCTACTAGAAATAGAAAGAAATTAATTGGCCAACTAATATAGATAGAAAAAAAAAATTAGCCGGGCATGGTGGCGCATGCCTGTAGTCCCAGCTACTCGGGAGGCTGAGGCAGCAGGATTGCTTGAGCCCAGGAGTTTGAGGTTGCTGTGAGCGAGGCTGACTCCACGGCACTCCCTCTAGCCTGGGCAACAAAGTGAGACTCTGTCTCAAAACAAACAAACAAAAAAAAAATTAACAATTACAATGTCTCCAACATCGTAACACAAAAGCTACTGCATGAAACCCTAGAGGCAGTTCTTTTTTCAAAATGCTAAAAGTAGCCTCACAACTTTATCTGTGCTTTTACATACTTGTACTGTACCTGACAGGCTGGATCAAGACCCATTTTTCTTCTCAGGAATTTTTCTACATGCCCAATAGTTGCTTCTCCAGAAACTCGGACAAACTTCTTTTCCAATGGCTACAAAAACAAATACGAAAACCATTTTCAGAATAAATAGATATGTATATACATAAAACACGGAAACATTAAAGCAAATTTTACAGCAAAGATGATTCGATCGACTCTTAAAAAATTTACTATGAAATTTGAGTTTTTAATTTACATATCAAAGAAGAAAAACAGAAATTCTGTTTAGCTTCCCCTTTCTGAAAAGTATGTTGACAATTTTTTTTTGAAACACGGTCTTTCTCTGTCACCCAGGCTGCAATACAGTGGGGCATGATCATTCCTACAATCTAGATAAAAATTGCAAAGTTCTCACATTCTTTCAATGAGGGTAAAGGAATGAATACCTCACAAAGGAAGGCAATCTCACTAATGAGGAAATAGAGCAGTGCCCCACTGGAGGCCCCAGAAGGTACCTCACTGCAAGTGGCACTGCCTAATTAGCATGACAATCCCATTGGGAGCCTTGAGAAGCTGCTATTTTGGATAACCTAAGTAGATGCAAGCCTGCCGGCCAGTGCATTTCTGAAAATCAGTTCCTGGAGTTTACCATCTTAATGGCAGGCTTCAGGTATATTATCAGAAGATAATCCAATTTCTCTCATTTCTAAATTCTTGGTGGGTACCTCACTTCAACCGTTTCTTAAATTAATCCAATATAGCTAACATTATCAATAATGTAAGTCTTAAATCACCAAAAACAGAATTATAAGGTATGCCAATACGTAAAAGAAAAAGAATTTGTCTTGGCTTTCAACTAGGTTTCTCACATGGTTAACCTGAGTCCTCATAATTCATACTCACAAATTAACAGGGTGTTTTTCCCCCATATAATTCAGACCCAGTGTTTTAGAAGATTTTTTTAAAATTAAGGCTACAACATCAGTTCTCAGCTAGATGGTCAACTTGTTATTTTTTCCATGATATCTAATAGCCTCCTACTATATGCAAATAAACAGAAAAAAAAATCCCAATTCCCAACTTCTTTAAAATTAAGTATGGCAATCTTTCCTGCCATCTGTAAAACAAAAGGTTAATTTGATAAGGATGTTGAAGTAAGCTAGTCTAAGATCTGTGGAGAGATTTTTTAAATTAATTTTCAATAAAAAGATAGTATTAACACATGATATATTTTACCTTGAAAAATATTCCTACCTCTGTCAAGTGAAAAGGCCTAGAAACAGTGACTAACCAAAGGCAAAGCACATTATGATTCTGAAATACCAATGGCCACCAAAAGGAACTAGGACCCCTTGAAGAAATGACTGATTGCATATCTGGGGCAAGAGACATACAAGATAAGCCCAGAATATCTTATCTTCCATCTTATTATAGCATATTGTATCTTGTCATAGTCTAGCCAGGCAGCTATCATAGACTATGACAAGACAGGATAAATTTGAACATCAATACAGATAGTAACCGAAATAGATTACACATTGTGTTTAAATACACATAATAAAGCAGAAAAAAACCCAAAAAAACCTAATTGACCACAACTGGAGTATGCTAGTGAACCAAATCATCATTTTGAACTTGATAAAGGGAAAGAATCAGCATTTATCCTGCTTTTAATGTACCACTGGTACAGTACATGAACCATTCCACTGAGTAACCAAATAGACAAAGGGAAGTTTCTCCTTATAAAACTATTTCACCTAATAAAAGAAGGAATGATAGCATTATTTTTCAACCTCTAATAAATCAGACAGACAACTGAGCAGCAACGGCTGCTAACATTATGAAGAGACATAGACAAAGACATTATATGCCCCCTGATGAATGAAAACACCATCACTTATGTTGTGTTCTTGTTCCCCCCAATCAAACCTCTCTGACCAACACTTATATTTAACTACCAGTTTATGACAAAGAGAGAAGACAAAAGAATATATTAAATTATCTCACAGAGATGCAACATCAAAACTTAATCTGTAGGAAACTACAAGACAAGTGATTCTGTTTTGGCAACAATGAATTATTAAAAAAAAAGAAGAAATTTGAATATCAACAAATAGCAATGTGTGAACTTTATTTGGATCCTGACTTAAAGTGCTAAAAAAACAAAAAACAAAAACCAACCCCACACTACTCCATGGCTGATCAGATACATTTTTCAGTGTCCTAAATTGAGGTGATTAAAATTTTGAACACTAACCAAACATTTGATAATAAAAAATTATTCATTTTTTCATTCCCCATCCCAACCTTTTAAAAAATAACAAACTTACAAAGTAGTTGTAAGAATTGTACAATGAACACTCTGATGCCCTTTACTTAGTTTACCAACTGTTAATATATTATTATATTTGCTTTATCTCTTCCTATGGGTGTATATGTGTGTGTTTTTTCTTGGACAACTTGACAGTTACTTACAGACAATGAAATATTTTACCTGAAATATATCAGCAGTTATCCTCTCTAAATAAGGAATTCTCCTACATAACTACTATATAATTATCAGGAAACTTATAGAAGTATTCAGGAAATTTAACATTAATACAATGCATTGATAATTATCTAAATAAGTCCAAATTTCAAATTACTTTAATTGTTCTAACAATGTCCTATATAAATTATTCTTATTTCAACATAGACTCTAAAGAAGGGTCACACAGTACTTTTGGTTATCATGCCTCTGCAATCTCCTTTAGTCCAGAATAGTTCTGCCAATTTATTTTTATCTTTCATGAGGCTGCCATTTAGTGACTTTTTAAGATATGCTACATGGTCATTGGTTATTAAAAAAAGAGACTCATCCTTTAAGAATATCGAAATATTTAAAGATAAAGTAGGATACTGCTGGTGATTTGTTTCGAAATAATATCAGCAGAGAGGTAAGTAGATGAGGAATAGAAGAAATAAAATTGGCCATTAGTTAGCAATTGGTAAAGCTAATGATGGTTACATGGAAGTTCATTCTGTCTACTTTTCAGCATGTTAAAAATTTTCCACAGTAAAACAGTAAAAAAAAAAAAAAAAAAAGGAAATTTTCCTAGGAAAATTATTTTGGACCATATTATTACCATTTTGTGAAACACTTTTAAGTTAAATGTAGCAAATAAAACTTATAAGTTTCATGCCACAGGTCTACACAGTGAAAAGTTTAACTGGGCATCATTCTAGTGAGCAGGGTTTAATTTGAACTCACAGATATATAAAAGTATAAAAAGAGCATTTTAAGGAACAGTGAAGGCCAGGCACAGTGGCTCACACCTATAATCCCAGCACTTTGGAAGGCCAATGAGGAAGGACCACTTGAGCCCAGCAACTCCAGACTAGCCTGGGCAACATAGTGAGACTTTGCCTATACAAAAAATTTAAAAATTAGCCAGGCATGGTGGTATGTGCCTATATAGTTCCAGCTACTTGAGCCCAAGAGTTTGAGACTGCAGTGAGCTATGATTGCACCACTGCACTCCAGCCTGGGTGATAGAGCAAGACTCTGTCTCTAAATGAATGAATGAGTGAATAAATAATCAGTGATGGACTCAAATTAAAATTCTAACTTATACATGTTATCTACCAGTTACATTTTTGTATTCGCAAAACATTTACACCAAGCAAATTATAGACAATGCTTTTATTCTAAGTTTCTATTGGCTTAGTTTTTTTCTTTTTCTTTTTTTGTTGTTTTCTTAAGAGACAGGGTCTTGCCATGTTGCCCAGGCTGGACTTGAAATCATGGGCTCAAGTGATCCTCCAACCTTAGCCTCCCCAGTAGCTAGGACTATAGGCACACCCCACCATGTCCACCTTGGCTTAGTCACTAAAAAAAAAAAAAAAATCAACAACTTTATTGAGATGTAATTTACTATTAAATTCACCCTTTAAAAGTGTACAATTCAATGAATTTTAGTATATTTACAAAGTTGTGCAACTATCACCACTATCTAATTTCAGAACATTTTCATCACCCCAAAAAGAAACCTGTACCAATTAAAAGTTACTCTCCATTTCATCTCTCCCCCAACCTCTGGCAACCATCCATCTACTTTATGTTTCTATAGATTTCTCTGCTTCACATAAATGGAATCATATAATGTATGGATGGCCTTTTGTGCCTGGCTTCTTCCACTTAGCATAATGTTTTCTATGAAAATACAACATTTTATTTATCCATTCATCAGTTAATGGATATTTGGGTTGTTTCCAATTTGGGGTTTTTATCTCAAAAAATTTTATAGTGTTTCCTTTTTTTTTCACAGTTTATTTTTCAAATCAAATCCAAATAAGCTTCATACATTGCAATTAATTTACACATCTTTTGAAATATTTTAATCAACAGGTCCCATCTATAGGCTCCTTCTTCACCTCTTTCCTTTTTAATTTATTTGCTGAAGAAACAGAATTGGTTGCCATGTAGCTTTCCACTGTCTTGATTTGGTTTATTATATTCCCACAGTGTCATTTAACATGTTCCTTTGTCCTTGGTATTTCCTATAAATTAGTAATTAAATCTAGAAACATGATCACCTTCATATTTGTTTTGGCAAGAACAATTCACAGATGGTATTGTCATCACAGATTTTTTGGTATGTGAAGATCAGAACTACTAATATACAAATATTCTAGGTGTACAGGTGCTTTTGCAGCAACTGTAGTCTAATATCTCCGTTCATTCTCTAGTTCTTTCTTCATGAGGTTTTTGGCCAGTCTGGCTACCACAGTTCACTGGACAGATGTCTTCAGGGAACACTCACAGCATATAATTCTGTGCTTGAACCATACAGAAACTTATCTGCCATTCTCCCACCCACCACACTGCTCTGAAACAATTTCCTCAAGTTAAATCACCATTAGCTTGACATTTTACAACTCAGACAAGGCTCAAAGTTACCAAAAATCATGAGGACTTAACTCTGCATTCCCTCCATCACACTGATCTCAGAGAAACATGTATAATATACTGAATCCAGAGAAGTATCTATCTATTCCTATGCTTTAATTCACATGTCTAAGCTAGCGTGCTCACAAAGCAAAACAGTACACTCTATCCAACCAGGTATAACACACCCAATTGTTAGTAGAGACTTTGACAAAGTCACAGAAAATCTAAAAGACACCTATTTCTTAAATATTCACAATTCTACCTATAAAGCCTGATTTATCCCTTTTAAATTACCTTTTCCTGAATGACTCATACTATAGTATTAATAGCAATGCTATATACACTGGCACTTGTGATTTTGGAGCCTTTAAAACAACTTTGAACTTAAATATGTTACAAAGGAGTTCATTCTTACTGAACAATTGAAGTAACAAGTTAGGACAGGTTAACTTGAGTCAAAAATGTTACATGCAAACAAAATGTTAAGCTCATATTTAACTCTAAATGCCAACTATGAAAAAAATGCTTCGAAATGTTTTTCATGACCAAATTAACACAGCATTTGGTTTTAGAGTTTTAAAAGTATTCACTTAATTTTCCTCAGACCACTGTTCTGAGTAATAAATCCCTACTTAATAACTTTTCCTCATAAACCTATTATGAGTACTATTAAATGTGCTTCATATTTAAATAACTTATATTTATAAAATATTTTTATTGTAATTGAAGACAATCTCCATTTGGTCGCTAATCTGACTCAAGCTTGTGTACTATAGAGTCCTCTTGCGAAATGAATGAAAAATAAAAGCAAAATACCTTAAAATGTCCCGTGCCTTCATTAGCACTGAAAAATGAGAGCAAAATTAATCAATATTTAATATTTTAAACTACATGTTTAATCATAAAACATAAAAATAACAAATATAAATATTTGAGAAACATCAATTCATACCTAAACCTTTATAAAATACATAAATGTAATTGTTTCTGCCACCTAGTGGTAAGGCAAAGGCAGTTTTATCCAGTATTTTACACTGCTTTCCATACTTAATTTCAGAGTGAAAAGTATATTCTTTTTTTTTTGATGCAAAACATATCAGGATTTATTTTCTTCAGCTTTATTAAGGTATAACTGACAAATAAAAGTTGTATATATTTATAGAGTACAATGGGATATTTGATATAATATGTATACATTGTGAAATGGTAAAAGAATTAAATCAAGCAAATAAACATATCCATCACCTCACATACTTATTTTTTTTTATAGTAAGAATACTTACGATCTACTCTTTTAGCAATTTTCAAGTTATACAATACATTATTATTAACTGTGGTCACCATGTTATACAATAGATCCCCAGGAAAAAAAGTATATTCTTAATATTTAGATTTCTCCTCTATTTAGCATTTTAACACTTTCCAGCTTAAAGTACAATTTTTTTTTGTTTTTCTTTAAATCATAATTAATGTGATTTTTTCCCTTTACAAGATATAATTTCTTACAAGAAGGCTGCTATACTTCCTATTGTTTTCCTTGCAGCATAATTACCTGGGCATGATTTTACTCAGTTTGCCTTTCACCTAGAAGCTCAAACAGATTTACTGATTAAATCTAAATCAATTACTTTTAAGTCATGAGGGAGATGAGGGGCACTAACTTTTGTTGAGAATCTACAATATACCAGACATTCTATTAGGTATTCATATGTCATGCATGTTTTTCATTTACGCCTCACGATACCCTGCAAATCAGGTATTGGTATCCCTATTCTGCAGATGGGGAAAATTAAGCTCAAAGTGATTTAATAACTTGCTTCAGGTGACCCAGAGCTATTAAGTGATAAAGCTAGAATTCAAACTCAGGTATACCTAGTATCAAAGCCCACTTTCTTTTCTCCTTACCATGTTGTGAAGAACAGGTAAGATTATAATTGCATCATCTCCAGAGTATTTTTTTTTTTTTGAGACAGAGTCTCACTTTGTTGCCCAGGCTAGATTGGGTGCCGTGGCGTCAGCCTTGCTCACAGCAACCTCAAACTCCTGGGCTTAAGCAATCCTACTGCCTCAGTCTCCCGAGTAGCTGGGACTACAAGCATGAGCCACCATGCCTGGCTAATTTTTTCTATATATATTAGTTGGCCAATTAATTTCTTTCTATTTATAGTAGAGATGGGGTCTCGATCTTGCTCAGGCGGGTTTTGAACTCCTGACCTCGAGCAATTGGTCCGCCTCGGCCTCCCAGAGTGCTAGGATTACAGGCATGACCCACTGCTCTTGGCCCAAAGTATTCTTTATAATAAAAATATAAAGCTATATAAATATATAATTTAGGCACTATAAATATATAATTTATACAAGTATACAACTATAAATATTACAAATATAACAGAATAAATTATATTTATAAATGTAAAATATACATATTATACACACAAATACAATTCTAAGATTATAATATAATCTTAGAGTTATAAAAGATCCCATTCATTACAACAATGATCCCTGTAGAATATATGGTGAAAGGACATCTGACTTCTGCTCGAATATATAAAGAGAGAGCTTCTTACTTGACAAGTCAGCCCATTCTCTTTGTGAACAATGTTATTAGAAATTACTTGCTTGGCCGGGCGCGGTGACTCACGCCTGTAATCCTAGCTCTCTGGGAGGCCGAGGTGGGCGGATTGTTTGAGCTCAGGAGTTCGAGACCAGCCTGAGCAAGAGCGAGACCCCATCTCTACTATAAATAGAAAAGAAATTAATTGGCCAACTAATATATATAGAAAAAATTAGCCGGGCATGGTGGCACATGCCTGTAGTCCCAGCTACTTGGGAGGCTGAGGCAGCAGGATTGCTTGAGCCCAGGAGTTTGAGGTTGCTGTGAGCTAGGCTGACGCCACGGCACTCACTCTAGCCTGGGCAACACAGTGAGACTCTGTCTCAAAAAAAAAAAATAAAAAGAAATTACTTGCTTGTATGTAGCTTATACCTAGTAGTCATAGTTCTGTCTTCTGGTATTGTTAATTAGACCAATTTTTCTTTTATGTAGTAACCCTCTAAAGATTTAAAACTAACTTGATGGACTTATTGCTTTTTTTCTTTGAACGAAATATTTTTGTTCCACTACCACATATGTTTTCAAACCTTAACTATTATACCTCAGTTTACCAACATCTCTCTTAAAATGTGGTACCCAGAACTGAACACAATGTTCTAGCTGGACTAAGGCAGCACACAATGGGATACTGCCTCCTTGATTTACTTAGCACCACTGAGCTTAAAATTGCAAAAAATTTTTACCGTATCACACTCATGTGAGTCTATTTTCTTCAGTGTGCAAATTGTTATACATGTTAAAGCACCATGGATCACTTTAACCTTTATTTTTGAATGACCTTGCATTACTTTAATATTCACATATTGGTAATAGTTAGACATGTTACAAATATCATATTGTTTTATGACAATCCTTTGAGTTGCTATTACAACCCCCAGTTTAGAAATACAAAAACTGATCATCAGATCAGAGAAGTTACATCCTAAGGGTTATAACCCTTGAGTTACTATGCTCTTTTTATGCACCATATTGCCTGTCTTATCTCTTTTCATGATTTCTTTTTAAGAGGCAGAGTCTTGCTATGTTGCCCAGGCTGGACTTCAACCCCTGGGCTCAAGCAATCCTCCTGCCTCAGCCTCCCAAGTAACTAGGACTATAGGTGTGCAGCACTGTGCCCAGCTATCTTTTTATGATATACTTTACATATAGAAACTATAGAACAAAAAGGATAAGAGACTACCTTAAGATCATAAAACATGCATACCCAATCTAGGCAGGAAACCTAAAAATTATTGTACACAGGCTGAACCTACCTCAGTGCTTTTTCTCCTCTAATTCAAGCAGGGTCAACAGCTGGAGCATATCTGTCCTCATCTGCCCCTTGTCCTGTTATGAAAGAGCCTCCCATGGGTTACCCCCAGTGTCCTTTTTGTGGCATCACAAAAGCTTTTCCACATTGTGAGAACTTGGGGATTTAAACCTAGGAACTGGTGACTTCAAAAGGACTCTTTGTAGCCAGGCATGGTGGCTCACGCCTGTAATCCTAGCACTCTGGGAGGCTGAGGCGGGAGGATGGCTCAAAGTCAGGAGTTCGAGACCAGCCTGAGCAAGAGCGAGACCCTGTCTCCACTAAAAAGTAGAAAGAAATTAGCTGGACAACTGAAAGTGTGTGTGTGTGTATATATATATATATATGTGTGTGTGTGTGTGTGTATAAAAATTAGCCAGGCATGGTGGTGTATGTCTGTAGTCCCAGCAACTCAGGAGGCTGAGGCAGTAGGGTTGCTTAAGCCCAGGAGTTTGAGGTTGCTGTGAGCTAGGCTGACGCCACGGCACTCTAGTCCGGGCAACTGAGTGGGACTTTGCCTCTAAAGAAAAAAAAAAGACTCCTTGCCACTAGAAGCTTCTTCCCCCTTACCCATTTAAAAATATATGAAGATTTTGCATAATGAGTTGGGAGGAAATAAAAATAAAAACGTAAAAAGGACTATGTTATCAGGTAGACAGAATACCCACCATAATCAATAATGTCTAAGGTTCAATGTTCCCATTTTACATATATGGAAGCTAAAGCTCTAAGAAGTTAAAATTGAAAGTTCATCAGGACAAGGACCACCACACTGACTCATTCAAACTATATTCCCAGCACCTAGTATAGTGTTGTACTGGTACACAGTAGGACCTTAATATACATCTTATGAGTAAACAAAAAATGATTTGCTCAAGGCTACAAAGCTAGAAAACAGTACAGCTAGCATTTAAATCTAGATTATCTTATTTCAAGTTAGGCTTTGTTCATCTACAGCAGGGAATGTGCTAATAACGTAACAACATTGGGTAACTGGTAATGACTACCTTGAACACCCTAGTCAAGTCTCACTCATTAGGAAAGCCTGACATGATTAATTATTGATTTCTGTGGTGAGTAAAGAAAGAGGAAATGGTGGCACACCCACCACATATTTGCAATCTTTGCATTATAATATGCCACTTCTCCAAGGAGGCAGAAAAAAGTGATTCCAAGTTCCCATTGTACAGCAGTGGAAAATGTTACATTTCCCCAAAATAATTTTTTTTAGAAATATAAATTCCTCTCAATTTTCAAATTTTAATTAACTAGTCATTGAAAGTCACACGGTCGGTCATGTGTAAAAATTCAAGCATAATGAGAAGTAAGACTTTCCCCATCAAAGATTCAAACTCCAGTGCCCTTTCCTAGGAACAACCACCATTAATATTCTCTCATATGTCCTTTCAAGAATGGTCTGTGGCCATAAAAAAGCATATGTATACGCACATATTTTCCACCACCCTCTTTTTTTTTTTTTGAGACAGAGTCTCGCTTTGTTGCCCAGGCTAGAGTGAGTGCTGTGGCGTCAGCCTAGCTCACAGCAACCTCAAACTCCTGGGCTCAAGTGATTCTACTACCTCAGCCTCCCGAATAGCTGTGACTACAGGCATGCGCCGCCATGCCCGGCTAATTTTTTCTATATATATTAGCTAGCCAATTAATTTCTTTCTATTTATAGTAGAGACGGGGTCTTGCTCTTGCTCAGGCTGATTCTGAACTCCTGATCTTGAGCAATCCGCCCACCTCGGCCTCCCAGAGTGCTAGGATTACAGGCGTGAGCCACCGTGCCCAGCCCCACCACCCTCTTTTTAAAAAACATAAGTGGGAACATGGTACATGTGCCTTGCTCTTCTGCACCTTGCTTTTGTTTTTGTTTTGTTTTGTTTTCGAGACAGAGTCTCACTCTGTTGCCCAGGCTACAGTGAGTGCCATGGCATCAGCCTAGCTCACAGCAACCTCAAACTCCTGGGCTTAAGCAATCCTGCTGCCTCAGCCTCCCGAGTAGCTGGGACTACAGGCATGCACCACCATGCTCGGCTAATTTTTTCTATATATATTAGTTGGCCAATTAATTTCTTGCTATTTATAGTAGAGATGGGGTCTCGATCTTGGTCAGGCTGGTTTCGAACTCCTGACCTGGAGCAATCCGCCCACCTTGGCCTCCCAGAGTGCTAGGATTACAGGTGTGAGCCAACACGCCCCGCCTGCAACCTGTTTTTTCATTTAACATATCTTGGAGATTGTTCCAAATCAGCACACACATTACTACATTAACACATATTCATGTATGGATATACTGTTATTTAACCAATTCCTTTAGGAATAAATTGTAACACACTCCTTAATAACAGAAACTGCTGAATTAAGTTTTGGCATTACATGGTTTCTTCCAATGTCTCCAAAGGAATCTTTATTTCATTATCAATAACCACTACCATGGGCTTTTGGAGGCATAAGAAAGGTTTCCTGCCGGGGGTGGTGGCTCATGCCTGTAATCCTAGCACTCTGGGAGGCCGAGGTGGGTGGATCAATTGAGCTCAGGGGTTTGAGACCACCCTGAGCAATGAGTGAGACCCTGTCACTGCTAAAAATAGAAAAAAATTAATTGGACAACTAGAAAAAAAAAAAAAATATATATATATATATAAATTAGCCAGGCATGGTGGCGCATGCCTGTAGTCCCAGCTACTCGGGAGGCTGAGGCAGTAGGATCGCTTGAGCCCAGGAGTTTGAGGTTGCTGCGAGCTAGGCTGATGCCACGGCACTCTAGCCTGGGAAAGAGTTGAGACTCTGTCTCAAAAAAAATAAATGAAAGAAAAGAGAGGATAGGAGGGGAGGGTAGGAAGGGGAGGGGAGGGGAGGGGAGGGGAGGAGAGAGAAAGGTTTCCTGTCTCTTTGAGGGTTCTTAATAACAATTGAGAATACAAGATGAATACATATAAAGAGAGAAATACTACATAGCACAAGTTAGATACTAAATAAATGATATTGACAGAGTTATAAGGAGGAAATGATTGAGAAGTAAAATAGTCATCAGTAACACAAACTGGGAAATCTAGGTTTTTCCATGGAAAGAAAGTTTATTATACATTGGTTTATTCTGTGATGTAAGTATTTGAAAACTACAGTCTGTACATGCCAACTCTGTGACCATGGTAGTCTGTTTAACAATGTTGCACTATAATGGAGTATATCATATGCTACAGTGTCTGAATTTGAATTAGAAAGATACCTATCTAACTACAATTTGGCAAAACCAAGTAAAGTTGAAGAGGAACATATCTTAAGACTCAGCAAATCTACACCCTTATAGAACTATCTCACATACACACAAGGAGATATGTACAAATACATTTATAGCAAAAAAGAAAAGAGACATTTATTTAAAGGAATACCAGACAATGGTGAAAATGAATGAACTAGAGCTACACATTTCAACAGGATGAATCACACAATGTTGAACGAAAAAAGCAAGTTGGAAAACACTATGGTATACCATATAAAGTTTTTAAATTGGCAAAAACAATTCTACATATTGCTTAGGAATAATAGATATACTTATGGGAACCATATGAAAAAACATGTGAGAATGACAAACGTTATTTTTACGAGAGTGGTTATTAATCTCTGAGAGATGGGTAGTATTCAGAGGTAGCAAAGGGCTTCAGTTATATTAGCAATAGTTTATTTCTTAAGCCGGAAGATGGGAATATCAGAGGTTACTGTACTACTCTAAGTCTTAAACACTTCATAATTTTTAAAAAATTTGATTTTACCTGAGTTCAGGATGATTTCATAACTGTTGAGACTTTAAAAATTCTTTATTTCAAGGTGAAAAGGTAGATTTTTAGGGTACTCACCCAATGAACTCCAGTAATAAAGACATATCAAGTTCAGGTGGAATACGAAACACTGATTCTAAGACTTTCTTAGATCTTCCTTTGCTCGAAGGGACTGGCTGTGGAACAGCTATTTGATAGCCAAACAAAAAAGTTAATTTAGAATAAAAACTTCATAAATTGAAATCTTTGAAAAAATAATTATACAGGGATTAAAACTATAAAAAAAGAACTAAAAAAATAAAAAAAACTACTTAACTATTTAAAAGATCATAATGCATACAATAACCCTTTCTTTAATAACATCAGCTAACCTGTCAAAGCCAGTAAAATTAAAGGCAAGCCTGAGGACCACTTTACAACAGAAGACATGTGTGGTTGGTTTATCAGGGCCACAGAGAGTGATCATGAGAACAGCAACATTTGTAGATAACCCTGTATAAGCACTACTCTATGCCAGAGCTCATGCTTAGCACTTTATATGCATCATCTCATTTAATCCTTACCATAATCCCATGATACAGGTATTACTCCTACTCTTTTTTTTTTATTTTTAACTGATAAAGAAACTGGAACTTAGTGAGATTAGGCAATTTGTCTAAAGTCACCCAGGGAGTAAGTGGAAGAACCAGGATTTAAACCCAAATCTATTTCACTTCTGAGACATTATCATCATCATAAAAAAAACAAATGTTTGAGCAGTTACTATGTGCCAGGCACTGTTTTAAGTGCTTGTATTACTTAATGTATATAATATTTAAGATGGAAGTGATATTATTATCACTATTTTATAGATGACGAAACAGATATTGAATTAATTCTCTGAAGTCCTACACCTACCATACCTTTTAACCTTAAAATGAAGTGGCAGAGCTAGGAACAAACTCCTAGCTCCAGAATCTACACTCTTTAATTCTTATGAACAAATAGATTGGATTAAAACACAGCATTACCTTCAAAATCTCTTTTTGATCATACAATGACCAGTTATCCCCCAAAAAACCTCAAAAGGCACAAATTTTATTGCTAGTATTCTTTAATTCTATAAATACATTATGGTATACACCCAAACTTACCAGGTTTAGGTACTTCTAGACCTCTTTCTTTATAGAAATCATGCATTTGCTTTTTTTCTCCTAAAAAATGATAAAACACAGACTAAATTACACTTAAAATGTAACTAGTAGAGTCAGAGATTCTGGGATTCACAACTACGTAAAAAAAGAAACTTACTTTCCTCTAGATTGATCACTAATTTGTACACTATGTCTTGTAACTGTCGGTCCAACCTAATAAAAGGAAAGGATGGAGAATACCTCAGAATTCAGAAAAATATATTTTCGTACAGTGGGTAAACTAAGTTAACTGAGTGAGTTAACTGTGTTTTCTCTTGGGAGTGGATATAGCCTTTCTCAGAGGTGAGTTATTTTTAGGTAGCACTTACAACCCCTAAAATTTAGCTCACCTGAGAGAACCACAAGTAATTATATGTAATTATAAGTACTCATAGATTCCTGAATGGTTCGCTAAATTGTTTTGTGTGTATTAATCTTATTCCTTCATAAGAATGTGAAACCAAGGGCAGAGACTGTATTTTGAACTTCTGTGTATTGTCTGCAAAGCACTCTTCTCTGAAGGTTGTAAAAACTTAATAGTATTTGAGTAAATGAAAGTAATCTACTTTTAGTATTTTTCTTCTTTATTCTCTGAAGAAACTGATAGTTATGGAGGATAGTCTGAAAAGGAAGGAAGGAGACAGAGAGAGAGAAAGAAGGAAAGAAAGAAACTGAGCATGAACTGAAAAATGTGATTAATATGCAATAATGACCTATAACAGATAGGCTTTACTAAAGAGGCCATTTGTTTCAGGTATTACTTCTTAAAAAAAAATCCTGAATACCTGTATACTGGAAAACACCACATCTAAACTAGCCTCATTAACTTGAGTGATGGAATTAAAATTCTCAAGAAAAGAGGCCTGAACCTCTTTTTTAAAGTCCCCAGCAGATATCACAGTGCCTGGTACATAGTAAGTGCTCTATACGTATTTCTCAAAAGAATATGTAGTTCTCTTTCTTCTAATTTTGAGGAAGGTCAAGAATTTATTCCAACTAAACTTCAAGCTTTCAGAAAAAGCATACTTAAAACATAACTGTTACTCATATATTCCTCTTACCTTATGTTATAAAGAGGTTGTGTTTGATGTACTACTATGTTGCATTTGGGACATCTGTTGCTATAGTAAAAATGTCTTACAATGCAGCTTTTACAAACTGTTGAAAAAGAAAATGTTGAAATTAGGATGCTTTCAAGACATTTCAAAATTGAAAATATTCAGAAATGTGAACTATATGCTTACAGGTATGAAGACATTCTGTAATGGTAGTTGCATCTATTAAGTAACCTTTGCAAATGGAACACAAGATGTACGGGGTCAGCTCAGAGAGATTAATCAGGCGCTGCAAATACAATTGAAATAGTTTTAAAATACAAGTCCCTGCCTTCCAATTCTTAAACCCTAATCTCAAAGTTTCATTATAAACAATGTGCAAGTTAAATGCAACATGGAAACATATTTCCAACCCTTCAAAATACTGCTGAGAGTTACAATAACACAATATAAACCAATGTTTCAAATGGATCTCATTCTTTTATTGCCACATGAGATGCATGTTACTTTATGAATTACTTACAAAATGGACAAACTTTCCAGATACTGGTGTTCAAGGTTTTTTTCCCCCCGAGATAGGGCATCCCTCTGAGGCTTGGACTAGAGTGCAGTGGCCTCATCATAGTTCACTGCAATCTCCAACTCCTGGCCTCAAGCGATCCTCCTGCCTCAGCCTCCCGGGTAGCTGGGACTACAGGCGCGTGCCACCACACCCAGCAAATTTGTATATTTTTTGTACAGCTGGGTCTCCCTATGGTACTCAGGCTGTACTCTCTCGAACTCCTGGCCTCAAGCGATCCTGCTGTCTCAGCCTCCCAAAGTGCTAAGATTACAGGCGTGAGCCACTGCGCCCAGCCTGGTAGTCAAGCTTAATAAATTAATTCTGACTTGCTAGGTATACATTACCCAAATTGATGAAGAATGCGCTACCACATTAAAAAAAAAAGAAAACAAGTTCCCAACAGAGACCGAGCAGGTGGGGGACGTCGGCGCCCTCGCAGCACCCTGCAGAAAGTGGCTATTTCTCCCGTTTGACCGTAAGCTCCTGCACACCAGGGGCACCGCACCCTAGGCGCCTGGCCCGCCTGACGCTCAGTAGTAGCCTCGGTAATTATCTACGGAATGAATGAGTGGGACCCGGAGAGCCTAAGTGACGGGCAGGAGCCTCACGAAACAAGTCGGCAGAAAATCGGGCCGGCACAGGGCCCGCGCGGGGAGGCGAGGTCCACGCCGGCGCGCTGGGGTCGCCGGGCCGGGCCCGCGGGGCTCCGAATAATACCTCCTCCTCGTCCTCCGAGTCCGGCCGGCCCCCCTCCAGCCTCAGCGAGAAGTGGCTCATCTCTTCCTCCTCCTCTTCCTCCTCCTCCTCCAAGTCCTCATCTTCCTCCAACTCCTCGTCCTCGTCCTCGAAGCGGCCTCGCAAGCGGCCCAGGCCGCGCTCGGGCTCCAGCTCGGGGGGCCGCGAGCCCGAGCAGCCCGGAGCGCCGCCCTCGAGCAGAGGCGCCGGGCCCTCCGCGCCGGCGGCGGGCGCGGGCGTGAGCGCGGGCGGGGAGCCGGGGCCCGCGGGCGGCGCGGCTGCGGCGTCCTCGGCCTTGGCGGCGCCCGCGTCGCCCGCCGCCCGCGCCACGACCCCGTCCATGGTCCGAGAGAGGCGCGGCGCGGCGCGGCGGCGAGAGCGCGGGATCCGGCCTCCTCCCCCTCCCCCGCGGCGGGCGCGCAGGCGCAGAAGGCCAGCAGCGCGGCGGGGAAGTGTGGTTCCGGCCTCACCGGGCCGGGCGGGGCCGGGCCGCGCAGGTGTGCGGGCGGGGCTTGCGGCCGCACCTTAACGCAAGCGCACTCCACTCTCCCTTTGCAAACCTGGACGCTGTCCTCACCGCCCTTTGAAAACAACGAAATTGGTACCGTTTCGGGCAACGATATTCTGTTTGCATCAACTTATTCGCAGAGCCCTGAACTAGGTGCCATATGACTTTGCATTAACGAATAATGATTTCAGTTTGAGTACCAAGTATGCATTTCGTCTGTCCACTGAAAGGGCCTACAGGCAATTACCCACATAGCACCCTCATCGTGATTTCTAATACCATTAAAAGGAACTAGGATTGAGTGGCCAAACGGCTGATTCCATGTTTGAGGCAGGGACAAAACAAAGAGCACCTACAAAGTGTCATTGAGCTAGAAAGTAAGGAAGTGCTCAAAAAATGATGGGGCCGTCAAAAATAAACAGGAGGGCCGGTTGCGGTGGCTCACGCCTGTAATCCTAGCACTCTGGGAGGCCGAGGCAGGCGGATTGCTCAAGGTCAGGAGTTCGAAACCAGCTTGAGCAAGAGTGAGACCCCTGTCTCTACTATAAATAGAAAGAAATTAATTGGCCAACTAATATATATAGAAAAAATTAGCCAGGCATGGTGGCACATGCCTGTAGTCCCAGCTACTCAGGAGGCTGAGGCAGTAGGATTGCTTGAGCCCAGGAGTTTGAGTTTGCTGTGAGCTAGGCTGATGCCAAGGCACTCACTCTAGCCTGAGTAACAAAAAGTGAGACTCTGTCTCAAAAAAAAAAAAAAAAATACACAGGAACCAGCTTGATGGAGCTCGTAATGGTCAAACTTGTGATAAACTGAATAGCAAAATAAAATGATGATAGCAACATATTATAATTTATGGAATATAGTGAGACTCTATGAGTCCACACTGATATAACTAACTGAATAAATAAATAAGGAGAAGGGAAAGTTCTTCCTTGCATTAGAAAACCAACTAATAAGTGTAGAAGAAATGATGGAATTAGAAAATCGCCATTTGGTTACCATCATATTAATAGTTGATGCAGAAAAGAATCAGCAATAGATGCTAAAACTAGTAAGTGAAAATTAATAGGATATTAACATAGTTTCAAAATATCTCCCTATAATATGCTCACAGTGGAGAAACCTGGTAGTCACCACTATAACCAAATTATCAAAGTTAACATTGACAGTACTGGGAGTAACCAATAGCATGTGCTTCCTGATAGGATACACTGAAAAGAACTCAGCATCACTCTTGTAATATTCCTGCCAAAGATGCATAACCTGAATCTATCCATGAGGAAACATAAGGCAAACTCAAATTGAAGGACATGCTGCAAATTAAGTAGCCTGTGCTCTTCAGAAATGTCAAAGTTATAAAATACAAAAAATAAGAGACTCAAATTAAAAGAAACTATAGAGATATGACAATTGAATGCAACCAATGCATAATCTTGCATTTTCATTGCCTATAAAGGTTATTATTGGGGCCGGGCATGGTGGCTCACGCCTATAATCCTAGCACTCTGGGAGGCCGAGGCAGGTGCATTGCTCAAGGTCAGGAGTTGGAAACCAGCCTGAGCGAGACCCCGTCTCTACTATAAATAGAAAGAAATTAATTGACCAACTAAAAATATATATACAAAAAAAATTAGCCGGGCATGGTGGCGCATGCCTGTAGTCCCAGCTACTTGGGAGGCTGAGGCAGGAGGATCTCTTGAGCCCAGGAGATTGAGGTTGCTGTGAGCTAGGCTGATGCCATGGCACTCACTCTAGCCTGGGCAACAAAGTGAGATTCTGTCTCAAAAAAAAAAAGGTTATTATTGGGACAATTGGAAAAATCTGAATAAGTTCTATAGATGAGACAATAGTAGTATCAATGTTTATTTACTGACTTTGATAACTGTCCTATGGTTATATAAGAGAATGACTTGCTGAAGTAATTAAGGGTAAAGGGAGGTTTGCAACCTACTCTTAGCAGTTCAGAAACACACACACACAAAGAGGATAAAGTAAATGTAGTAAATGTTAACATTTGGGGAATGTAGGTGAAGGGTATTTTGGAATTATTTGTATTATTCTTTTTGGGGGGACAGAGTCTCACTCTGTTGCCCGGGTTAGAGTGCCATGGTGGCAGCCTAGCTCACAACAACCTCAAACTCCTGGCCTCTGGTGATCCTCCTGCCTCTGCCTCCCAAGTAGCTGGGACCAGAGGAATGCACCATCATGCCTAGCTATTTTTTTCTATTTTTCAGTAGAGATGGGGTCTCACTCTTGCTCAGGCTGGTCTGGAACTCCTGAGCTCAAATAATCTGCCTGCCTTGGCCTTCCAGAGTGCTAGGATTACAGGCGTGAGCCACCGAGCCCAGCCAAAAACAGAGGGTATTAGTCTTGCAACTTTCCTGTAAATATTAAATAAAAAAGTTAAAAATAAATTAAATCTGGAAAAAAATAAAAGTGAGGTAGAGGAGGAGGTAGTAGGAATGGAAGATTCAAGGAATGAGCAGAGAAAGGAGGACAACTAGTAAAGGTTTCGGTCCCAAAATTCAGGAGAAAAAATAATTTTTTCTTTTATTTTAAAATATTTATTTATTTTATATATTAAAAAGATTTTTACCCAGAGCCATGCCCAGGAAGCCTTGAGCAAGTAGACTCCGAGAAAAAATAATTTCAAGAACAAGTAAATGGATGTGGTGGTGGCACCTGCCTGCAATCCCAGCTACTCGGGAGGCTGAGGTAGGAGGATTGCTTGAGCTCAGGAGTTTGGGCCAGCCTGGGCACTGTAGCTGGACCCTCATCAAAAGAAAGAAAAGAGGCCAGGCGCGGTGGCTCATACCTGTGCCTGTAATTCTAGCACTCTGAGAGACCGAGGGGGGCGGATTGCTCGAGGTCAGGAGTTCAGACCTTTGTCTGAGCAAGAGTGAGACCCCATCTCTACTATAAATAGAAAGAAATTAATTGGCCAACTAATATATATAGAAAAAATTAGCCGGGCATGGTGGCACATGCCTGTAGTCCCAGCTACTCCGGAGGCTGAGGCAAGAGGATTGCTTGAACCCAGGAGTTTGAGGTTGCTGTGAGCTAGGCTGATGCTGTGGCACTCTAGCCTGGGCAACAGAGTGAGACTCTG
>VSMD01061767.1:0-14128 GCA_008750895.1 Mirza zaza | reverse complement strand
TTTTTGAGACAGAGTTTCACTTTATTGCCCAGGCTAGAGTGAGTGCCGTGGCGTCAGCCTAGCTCACAGCAACCTCAAACTCCTGGGCTTAAGCGATCCTGCTGCCTCAGCCTCCCGAGTAGCTGGGACTACAGGCATGTGCCACCATGCCCGGCTAATTTTTTCTATATATATGTTAGTTGGCCAATTAATTTCTTTGTGTTTATAGTAGAGATGGGGTCTCGCTCTTGCTCAGGCTGGTCTCGAACTCCTGAGCTCAAACGATCCGCCCACCTTGGCCTCCCAGAGAGCTAGGATTACAGGCTTGAGCCACCGCGCCCGGCCCTAACATACTATTTTTTTTCTTAAATCAAGAGTGGACATTGGATTTCTTAAAATCGATTTTTATGTCATCTTTATTCATGATCATATATTCCCCTTTATTATTTAATGTTAAAATATATAATATCCTGAATTATACTATTAAGTTCTCTAATATTGAACTATTCTTATACTTTCTCAATAAGTCTATTTGGTAATATTAAATTGTTATATTAACACACACACACACAGAAAATATGTCTCCCAAATGCACTATGATCTTTCTTGGGTAAGGTAATAAGCATTCCTGGGATAGCAGATGAGAATACATATTGCTAAATGCCTGCCTTACCTATTTTATCCTTGTATAATAGATTACTCTTGCATTTTCTTCATCTTACCTTGGTTCTCATCAAACCCCTTGTCGCTATTTAACAAGTGAGAATAGTGTTACCTAGAGAAGTAAGGAGATTAATCTGAGTTGACACAATTAATTAGAGGCAGGTATGAATATTTTTCTCAAAGCTCTTTCCACTCTAACAACCAGGGAAATGCACAAAAATTAGAAGTAGAAGAAACTTTTATGGTGATTCTTTTTCTAGGGGAAATGGAGTGGGTTCTATTGCCTGAATTTTCAGGGCACATTTTCTAATTTAGTACAATTATGACTTCTCAACTTTTGCCACAGATAAATAAGTCAAATACTGGGGTGGTGCTGAAATATATTTACTAATAAAAATATTTAACTGGGCTAAGTGAGGTGGCTCATGCCTGTAATCCTAGCACGTTGGGAGGCCGAGTTGGAAGGATTGCTTGAGGAGACCAGGAATTCAAGACCAGCCTGAATAACATGGTGAGACCCCCATCTCTACAAAAGCAAAAAAAATTAAGCAGGCATGGTGGCACTTACCTGTAGTTCCAGCTACTCTGGAGGCTGAGGTAGGAGGATCACTTGAGCCCAGGAGGTTGAAGTTGCACTGCGCTGTGATTGTGCTGCTGCATTCTAGCCTGAGTGACAGAGCAAGACCTTGTCATAAATAAATAAATAAAAGTTAATTGAAACTTATTTGCATGCTATAATAATTTTTACTCATGAAGTATTTTATATTGCAGAACAACTGTATGGAATTTTGAGTACTGTCAAAAAGTTTGTTTTATTACCAGAGAATATTTAGAAATTTGGACGGACATCACCATGATAATTTACAGTGATGGGAAGCCATTGACCATACAAACTTAAGGGACCAATTAGTGATTCCTGGAAAAAGGGTATTTTGTGACATTCAGAGCAGACTTTGGCCAGCAGTGTTTTCCCTAGACCCTATTGGCATCTGGACCCCTTCCTTCATCCAAAGCCCACGGGCTATGGGACACAAAAGGCATATTAAGGAGAGCTTGTTTTGGCTTTCCTTTGATGCCACTCTATCTGGGGAGCAGGCATTAGGGAGCAGATTGTGAGTCCAACAATAATAAAGAAACCAATACGATCTAACGTTTTCGTAATGTTTTATAGTGTACAAAGTACATGCCTGTGCATTATCCCCACTTGAACCTTACAACAGTCCTATGAGCTCAGTACAAGTCCACAATTCCAAAATTCCAAAAACATGGTACTGTATTTGATTGTGAGGATTGCCTTAGATTCTGCTGGAGATGTTAAGCTATATAAGATATGTTTAACCTATTTCTCTTGAAAATCCTTAAAGTTTTTGTATTCCAAAACGCATCTGGTGCTGATTTTTGGATATGGAACTATGGACTTGAATTACTACCCATATTTTACCTATGAGGAAGCCGAGCTGTCTCAAAGGGACAGACTTCCCCGCTCCCTGCCCAACAGAGATCTTAGGCAGAGTGGGGGTGATGAACTGTAAGCCGGTGGTAGGGAAGGTTTCAAGTGGGGTGAACTTCTGTTCTCCTACCTCTCTCCCTTCTTGTTTAACACAGCCTGTGGAGACCAAGGTGCCTGTGGTTTAGGCATCCCTGGGATACTTCATCTCCTAGTCTCCCCAACTATTAGACTTCTAGCAGGAATGGCCTGCATCTGCAGGTGTGGGTGCCTCCTAGGAATTTTGCATATATATAAAGAAAAAGGGTTATAAATAGAGATTAAATAAATAAAGGGAAAAACAAAGTTTCATGGTAGGATAAACATTTGAAAATGACTATTGTTCCTAAATTATTTTCTAGGTTTAATGCAATTCAGATCAAAATTCCAAAAAAATCACCACTGTTTAACTTTATGAATAACCAAGGAAATGAAGATTACAAGTTTGCTTTTTTTTTTTTTTAGATTTCAAATTGACCAAAAAGTGATAAATCATAGTTTCTACTAGTGGTTTCTGTACATTCAAATCCCACTTTCTCCTTTCTTTCTTCTAATGTTGGTAGCAAAATACTCAAATTCCCAGCCTTCCTTGTTGCAAGGGATGGCCATGTAACAAATTTTAGTGAGCAGAAGCTTAATTCCTCTTTGCCTTTTACTCTCTCATATTCTTTCTCCCTGAAATATAGATATGAAGCCTGGAGAGATAGTAGCTATCCTATGATCATGAGGCTGAAAATGACAAAGGATGGTGAAGCAGAAAGATCAGGGTAGACAAGTACCCTCTTGACATAGCTGAGGTTCACACCAGTCCTGGGTTGCCTACTCTTGCAGTTTTGTTTTGTGATAAATATTCCTCTTACCTATTTAAGCAGCTGTGGTAAGATTTTCTATTATTTGCAGCCAAATATAATCCTTATTGACATACTGGCATTGGCTAGGGTATAAGAAATGGATTTTTAAATTCACTACTAGTGGAAATAATAATTGACACAAGTTATCAGGAGGACAATATAGAGAGCCTCCAAAATGTTCATACTATTTTGGCCAGAAATTTTGCTTCTATAAATTTATCCCTAGAAAAGAATTATAGGTATAGGCCAGGCATGGTGGCTCAGTCCTGTAATTCCAGCACTCTGGGAGGCTGAGGTGGGAGGATTGCTTGAGCTCAGAAGTTGGAGACCACCCTGAACAAAAGTGAGACTCTATCTCTACTAAAAATAGAAAAATTAGCTGGGTGTTTTGGCATGTGCCTAGAGTCCCAGCTACTTGGGAGGCTGACGCAGGAGGATTGTTTGAGTCCAGGAGTTCGAGGTTGCTGTGAACTAGGCTGACACCACGGCATCCTAGCCCAGACAACAGAGCAAGACTCTGTCTCAAAAAATAATAATAAAAAAAAAGCAAGAAAGAAAATAAGAAGTTAAAAAGAAAAAAATCACCCCCCCAAAATAATTATAGATGTAAATAAAGACAAATGTATAAGAATCTTTAGTGCAGTGTTTATTATAGTGAAAACTTGGAAATAGCTTAATTGTTCAACACTAAGGAATAGTTAAATTTTTAGAAGTTTATGTAACTGAATATTTGGTTCTTAAAAATCTTGTTTTTGAAGAATATTTAATAACTCAGTAAAATGCTAAACAGTTTTGTGAAAGTAAATAACCCAGAATATATGTGTTTTTCATTCTGTTTCTCCATTTATATATAAAGATTGGAACTTAATAGGAGCTATTTTTGAGTGGTAGGCTAAAGAGAATTTTTTTTCTATATATATTAGTTAGCCAATTAATTTCTTTCTATTTATAGTAGAGACGGGGTCTTGCTCTTGCTCAGGCTAGTTTCGAACTCCTGACCTCGAGCAATCTGCCCGCCTCGGTCTCCCAGAGTGCTAGGATTATAGGCATGAGCCACCGCGCCTGGCCTAAAGAGAAATTTTTATATGATTTTTAGTTAGTATGAAATAAATATAAAGAGAAGAATAGCAAATAAACATTTAATAAGAATTTACATTTAATAAACATTTTATGCATATGTGTAAATGTGGGCATTAGCCTTTCTTGGTATGAAAATATATCATTAAATTATTATAATTTAAACAGCATAATACTAGTGCAAAAATAAACTACCCTAAATAAGAATGCCTTTAGTGCCTAGTGAAGGCAATAACTGTGGCTAAAAACAATTCATAAATAATGCTGGGAAGAGAAATTTGCAAGTTGAAAAAAGATGAATTTTTTTAAATTAAAAGAACATTTATTTATTTATTTTTAAGACAAAGTCTTGCTATGTTGTCTGGACTAGAGTGCAGTGGCTGGATCATAGCTCACTGCAACGTCGAACTCCTGGACTCATGGGATTCTGTCACCCCAACCTCCCAAAGTGCTAGGATTACAAATGTGCACTGTACCTGGCCTATACTTTTTTTTTTTTTTTTTTTTTTTTGAGACAGAGTCTCACTTTATTGCCCAGGCTAGAGTGAGTGCCGTGGCATTAGCCTAGCTCACAGCAACCTCAAACTCCTGGGCTCAAGCAATCCTGCTGCCTCAGCCTCCCAAGTAGCTGGGACTACAGGCATGCGCCACCATGCCCGGCTAATTTTTTCTATATATATTAGTTGGCCAATTAATTTCTTTCTATTTATAGTAGAGATGGGGTCTCGCTCTTGCTCAGGCTGGTCTCGAACTCCTGAGCTCAAAGGATCCGCCCACCTCGGCCTCCCAGAGAGCTAGGATTACAGGCTTGAGCTACCGCGACCGGCCGCTTTTTTTTTTTTTTGAGACAGAGTCTCACGCTGTTGCCCAGGTTAGAGTGCAGTGGTGTCATTATAACTCACTGTAGCCTTGAATTCCTGGGCTAGAGGGATCCTCTTGGGTCAACCTTTGGAGTAGCTGGGACTACAGGCACGTGCCACCATACCTAGCTAATTTTTCTATTTTTTTGTAGAGATAGGGGTCTCCATATGTTGCTCGCGCTCGTCTTGAACTCCTGGCCTCAAGCCACCCCCCCTGCCTCAGCCTCCCAAAGTGCTAGGATTTCTGGTGTGAGCTACCACGCTTGGCTAAAAAGATCAATTTAGATCTTACATCGTAGTTGCAAATTAACACCAGAGATGTTAAAAAATGAAATTTAAAAATATCAGAATTTACAAAGAAATGTTCTAAGTGGATAATACACATTTATAAATATGCGATTCAAAAACAAGTTTTCCTTTCTTCCAGACTCTTTGGGCCACATTTTTCTTTAAATTCTGATGGAATGGCAGGAGTCCTGTACTGTGGGAAACCTACCAGCACGGTACCCAGTGGGACTAAAGAGTCCCAGGGAGACTTGTGTCCCTCCCATGTGAATCTGCATTTCCACAGCTCCTTGGCTCTCATCTACTTATCATCAATCTGACTGTGGCTGCCATTGTTTTTCTCTGGCTTGCTTTGTCCCAAACAGGACACCACATCTCTTCCTTTAAATGCCCAAGCATTGGTAAACATCAGGCTGTTGTCTGCACTGGAACATTTATTGAATATTTGATGGTGGAAACACAGCATATGGTAATTGCAACAAAGAGAAGAAAACGTTTAAATTTTGTGTTGGCCATTGTCATTCCTAGGACTTTTTTGGATTGGGGGTAGCGTTCGAATATGCTTTTTCTTTTTTTGACAGAGTCTCACTCTGTTGCCGGGGTTAGAGTGCCTAGCTCACAGCAACCTAATACTCCTGGGCTTAAGCGATCCTCCTGCTTCAGCCTCCCAGGTAGCTGGGACTACAGGCATGCACCACCATGCCCGGCTAATTTTTTTCTATATATTTTTAGTTGTCCAGCTAATTTCTTTCTATTTTTAGTAGAGATGGGATCTCGCTCTTGCTCAGGCTGGTCTTGAACTGCTGAGCTCAAATGATTCGCCCGCCTCAGCCTCCCAGAGAGCTAGATTACAGGCGTGAGCCACTGGGCCTGGCCGAAGTATGACATCATGACACAGCTGTCCTTGGGCACAGGAGCTTCTGGTTGGGTGAGAGGGGGAGGATGCAGGGAAGGACTGTGAGGTCTGAGCTAGCCCGCCACTCTGCTATCACACAGTCACACTGTGTAGCCTGCCCCGACAAAGCAGGAGTCCCCTCCTCGAATGGTGAGGGTCACCTGTGTGACCAAGAACGCAGCCCCTGCCCCTCCAGCCAGTCTCCCATCCCTTCTCATGCCCAGAGGCCCTGGCTCAGGTACCCTCAAAGGGAAGGGGTCGGAGGGAGGGGCCCTCAGGCTGGGCTGGGCAGGGCTAAGCTGGGCAGGGCTTGCATGGTTTGGCTCTCCCCATGAAGGGCTCAGCCTTGTGCCCCGTTTCAGGGTCCTCTGCAGAGAGAGCTCTGAGTTTCCCCCAGCAGGGACCTTTCAGCCCCTGGCACCTGGGAGGAAGGAAGGAGGGAGCTAACTCTGCTGGTGAGGAAGGTGTTTCTGAGGCTGAGACAAGATCTGTGTGTGTGGGCGCAATGCTGCCCGCTGATGTCTGGTCTCAGACTCAGAAATGGGGAGTTTCAGGGAAAGGAGCCTGTGGCCCCTCTGTAGAGTTGGATAGGGGTTGGGGATATTCCTGGAGGTTCCAGAATGCTCAGCAGCCCATCACTTTGCATTTGAGGTTTCCTGACTCAGAGCTGTCAGGGAGTAAGGACGGGAGGAACACAGGATGGGCCAGTCAGTGACCTTGTGCATCTTGGTTCCCCGTAGAGCAGCGGTCCAGGAAATGGTTCCGTGGAAGACAATTTTTCCACAGATGGGGGATGGGGCCTCACTGACTCAGCTCCACCTCAGAACACTGGGCATTAGATTCTCATAAGGAGCATGTAACCTACATCCCTCACATGTGCAGTTTACAGCAGGGTTTGTGCTCCTATGAAACTCTGATGCCACCGCTGATCTGACAGGAGTGGGCGCTCAGGCCGTGATGAGAGCTATGGGGAGTGGTTGTAAATACAGATGGAGCTTTGATCACTCTCCCCCTGCTCACCTCCTGCTATGCGGCCTGGTTCCTAACAGGACATAGACCAGTACCTTTCTGTAGCCCAGGGGTTGGGGATCCCAGCCTTAGAGGACAATGACCAGACTCTGCTTCCTGCTGTTCCTCTCCATGACCACGAGAGGGTGCAGTGCAGGTAACATTTTCCTGGGAGAGCAGTTCCTTCTGCTCCTCCCCTGTGGCTGGCTGGGGTGGGAGAGTGGCGGGTCCTGGAGGGAGTAGAGCTGAGCTGGGTTCTAAGTCCTGGGCCAGAGGAGGACTCACGGAGATGCACGGAACTGACGGTGGGAGCCTGGGCAACATAGCAAGACTTCCTCTCTACAAAAAGTTAAAAAATTAGCCAGGCATGATGGCACACACCTGTAGTCCTAGCTACTGGGGAGGCTGAGGCAGCAGGATCACTTCAGCCCAGGGGCTTGAGGTTGCAGTGAGCTCTGATGCCACTGCACTGGAGCCCAGGGAACAGAGCAAGGACCTGTCTCAAAAAAAATAGTTCTAACAGAGTCTCCTAGAATATCAAACAATGAAGACTTCTCTTTCAATCACTACATCCCCGGCAGACCCTGGTATAGGATCTGATTAAGGTCTATTTTTACATTTGTAGTCATTTAAATGTTCTTTCTTTTAATAAATATCTTCTGAAGCCTCTCCTAAGCACACAATGTTCTAGTATCCCTCGGTATGTAGCAGAGGGCCTTATATAAAACACAGCCACTATGTACAGTTGTTGACTGAGTTTTGGGTTTCCCAACTGAGGTGAGCTGCAGGTGGCAATGGGAGGAAAAAGAAGGTTTTTGAAATCATCTTTCTTACTGATAATCATGCTTTTCATACATTTGCACACATTCTCATGCTGCTCCTGGCATTTCACTCCTTACAACAATCCTGTGAGGTAGAGCTTATTATCCACATCTTACTTATATGAAAACTGAAGTCCAGAAAGATGGAGTGGTTTGCTCAGTGTCACAGATCTAACTAGGACCAGATCCTGGACGGGAGCTCAAGTCTCTGGGTTTGCAGGAAGTTCACATTCCAGTGTACCAACTATCTGTTGGTGTCAGAGCTAGGTCTTTCTTTTTTTTTTTTAATTTCAGCATATTATGGGGGTACAGATTTTAAGGTTTCAATAAATGCCCTTTCCCCCCTGCCCCCACAAGTCTGAGTTTCCAGCATGACCATCCCCCAGATGGTGCACATCTCACTCATTATAGAGCTAGGTTTTTCATCGAATCTAAGATGCAATTGATAAAATGCACCATTATTTTTTTTCCACTCAAGTTGAAATACAAACTATCACATGCCATTGAACGAAGATGCATTCAATATCACAGATGTAACAGTGTTAAATATAGTGTTATAGGAGGTATACATTTTATTTGAATATGTGTCTTGGGGTTGCATACAGTTCTATTTCCTTTAGTTAATGTATCTGGAAATATGTAATTCAATACATTTTATTTTCAAATATACAAAGTGTTAGTTTAACAAATCTAGTGCCTCATAAACCTTTTCCTAAGAACTGCTGTGAAAGACATGTAAACAGTGATAAAGTCTTACTATTGTGTTAAGATGTTAATAACACAATTTAGGATTGAGGCAATACCTAGGAGGAAGTCATCCATTCCACTGGTGAGGGAGGAGAGGAGTGAGTAACATTTATGCTCAGGGGACTGAGGAATGACACTGGGACTGGAATGATGGAACATGTACTGAAGCATCAGAAGGAGTTTGTACTTGATCAGTGATTCAAAATGCAGTCTGAAGACCAGTGCTACCATAGAATGAGCCTTATCTCAACCCCGAATGAGTTTGCACTGGTTTATAGCAAAATGAAAAAAATAATGAAAAATATTATTTCACTTAAAACTAAATTTATTTATTTATTTATTTTTGAAACAGAGTCTCACTCTGTTGCCCAGGCTAGAGTGTTATGGAGTCAGCCTAGCTCACAGCAACCTCAAACTCCTGGGCTCCAGCAATCCTCCTGCCTCAGACTCCCAAGTAGTTGGGACTACAGGCATGTGCCACCATGGCCTGGCTAATTTTTTCTATATATTTTTTTAGTTGGCCAATTAATTTCTTTCTATTTTTAGTAGAGACGGGGTCTTGCTCTTGCTCAGGCTGGTTTAGAACTCTTGACCTTGAGCGATTCGCTCGCCTCTGCCTCCTAGAGTGCTAGGATTACAGGCGTGAGCCACCTTGCCCTGCCAAAACTAAATTAATTTATGCTAAAAATTTATATTTATTTTGAGGCTATGTGTTTCCTCTGCTGGAATTAACATATATTTTCTTTTGTGAAATCATTGTTGTAGTTGATTTAAAATATGTTTTCACTTGGCAAAAAAAAAAAAAAAAAAAAAAATATATATATATATATTGGACCCATTCTCATTTAAAAAAAACTTGGTAGCCCTGGAACTGCCAGTGTGCTCTCAGTGTTGTAGACTTCTGAGATTAATGGTGATGATGGTGACTTACAGTGTCCCTGAGCAGCTTCCTGAGAATTGGCCATCCTTGTGCTGCAGAAAGCTGAGGTCACGGGCTCCTTTGCTGTGTCTGTGCTTTGAGATTTCCTACAAGCAGCCTTCTGGGTATTTGCCCTTCCCGCATTTCCAATGGTTGGAAGTTTTCATTGAGCTGCTAATAACCTAGTTATAAAGAGAGTTATTTTATAGAATGAAGAATTAAATCCTCAGGAATATCACAATTCTATATTTCTATGTACTAAAAACATAGCCTCAAAGTAAAAAAAGCAAAAAGTGTCAGAACTATAAGGAGAAATATACAAATCTAAAATCATAGTGGGAGACTTTAACACACTTCTCTCAGTAATTAATATAACAAGCAGACAAAAAGCCTGTACAGATGGAGCAGATTCAAATATTAATAGCATTATGAACAAACTTGACCCTAGTGGACATGCATCAAACACTATACAAATAGTATACAAATATACATCCTTTTTGGACACTAATAGGACACTTATAAAATATTTTACTGTATACTGGGTCATAACAAGGCTTAACAGATATCAAATGATTGAAATCATTCAAAGAATGTTCTGTGATCACAATGTAATCATGCTAGGAATCAATGAAGAAAAGTAACTGCTTTTCTTCATTGTGAGGAAAATCCTCACACGCTTTGATAGCTAAGAAATGCAGATGCTACTTGACTTTAGATGGAATGATGTCCCAATAAACCCATCACAAGTTGAAAATAGTGTAAGTTGAAAATGCATGTAATATACCTAACCTACTGAACATCATGGCTTAGCCTGGCCTTAAACGTGCTCAGAATACTCACATTAGCCCACAGTTGGGCAAAATCAAGTAATACAAAGTGTATTTTATAATAAACATGCTTGAATGCTTAAATCAACCTACAGTTGGGCAAATCATGTAACATAAAGCCTATTTTATAATAAAGTGTGGAATATCTCGTGTAGTTTATTGCATACTGTATTGAAAATTAAAAATAGAATGGTTGTATGGGTAATTCAAGTACGGTTTCTCCTGAATGCCATCATTATATTGATAAACAGTAACCTGAGCTATTGCAAGTTGGGGGTCATCTGCACTTTGTTACAGGGAGTTTTAATAAACATTTTAAGAAGACAGGACTCCAAATTTACTCAAAAAAGCCTATTATATATTCAGTTTATAAAGCTACCATAATGTTCATAGCAAAACCTGACAAAAGAGTATGAGAAAGGAAAATGAAAGACCAATCTCATGCATGAATGTGGATGCAAAGATTCTAAATAAATATTGTCAAACTGCATTCATATATAGATACATAAATCTGTGATTGTCAAGTTGAGTTTATCCCAAGAATGCAAGGTTGCTTTAACAGTAGAAAATCAGGCTAAGCCTGTTGGGTCTTGCCTGTAAACCTTTGGAGGCTGAGATGGGAGGATTGCTTGAGGCCAGGGACTCTAGACCAGTCGGAGCAACATAGTGAGAGACCACATTTCTACAAAAAATAGAATATTAGCCAGGTATAGTGGCATGCACCTGTAGTCCCAGCTACTCTTGAGGCTGAGAGGCAGGAGGATCCCTTGAGCCCAGAAATTTGAGGTTGCAATGAGCTATGGTCGTGCCACTGCACTGTAGCCCAGGCACAGAGTGAGAACCTGTCTCAACAAAGAAGCAGACAAACAAACAAACAAAAAAACCCCATAAAGAACAAAACAACAAAACATTAGAAAATCAATTAATAATTGATGTAACTTTCTTCAATAACAAGTAATAGGATAAAAAGAATACATGGATCATCTTGATACATGTGAAAAAGATGATAGATGAAATTTGACATACATTCATGATAGAACATCCATTTATAAATATTTGAGCATTTGCTCATGATAAAAACTAATATAAGAAGAGAATGTCTTAATCTAATAAAGGTTATTCATAGAAAAATACAGCAACATCATATTTAATTGTAATTGTATTTAATTGTAACATTGAGCCATTTTTCTTCTCTGATATACCACATTACACTAAAGGTAACAGCAGGGCTGTAAGGCAAGAAACAAACCAAAAGGCATAGAAATTGGTAAGGAGGGAATAATAATTATAATTCTTCAAATGATATAGTTGCTGTGTAGAAAATCCAAAATAATCTACAGATCAACATTAGAATGAGTAAAAAAGAGAATGTTTGCTGGTTGCAAAGTCAACATGAAAATAAGTTGTATTTTTCTTTCTCTCTCTTTGATTTTCAGAGATAGGGTGTTGCTTTGTTGCCTGGGCTCTGGAGTGCAGTGGAGCAGTCATGGCTCTAATGATCCTTCTGCCTCAGCCTCCCAAGTAGCAGGACTATAGGTGTGCATCACCACACCTGGCGAATTTCTTTTTAATTTTTTTGTAGTGATGGGATCTCCTTATATCGCTCATGCTGGTCTTTGAACTTCTAGCCTCAAGAGATCCTCTTGCGTTGGCCTCCCAAAGTGCTGGGATAACAGGCAAAAATCAGTTGTATTTCTGTATAGAAGCATCAAACAATTAGAAAATGAAATTTTAAAAGATAGCATTTACAGTTGCATCAAAAATGTCAAATACATAGAAACAAATAGAACGAAAGATGCACAAAATCCCTATGGAAGCTGTGAGATAAAATTATGAGAAAACAATGAAAATCCAAATAAATAGGGAAACATGCCACATACAATATTTTAAAGGCATGAGTTCTTCCCAAAATCATCTATATATTCAATGTAATTCCAATAAAATCCTGAGAGAGAAAGAGAGAGTGTGTGTGTATAAGTAGAATTAAAGCAGATTTACAAATTTTATATAAGAGCAAAAGATCAAGAATAACTGAGATACTTTTGAAGAAGAACAAAGTAGGAGGCCTTGCTCCACTGGAGATCAAGACGTTTTATAAATCTGTAAGACTTAAAACAATGTGGCACAGGCACAAGGAAGTGATGATTACCATAAGGTTAGTGATTACTTTAGGAGAAAGGGAGAGGTTTGTGATGTGGATGGAACATATGGGAAGCTTCTGGGATGCTCCCAAAGTTTTATTTCTTGACCTGGATGATATGACATAGGTATTTGCCTTTTTGTAATTCATTAAACAGTATATTTAAGTCTTAAATCATTTTCAGTATGTGTGTTGATTTTTACAATAAGGCTTTCTTTGTTTTAAAGAATAGAACAAAACCAAGTGACTTGGAGATGTAGGTGCTGGGCTGGAGTGAGGTGGTGGGGGAGGGGTTTCTTCCACACTGTTGTCTCTCAGGTTGCACATGTTCCACCAATTTCTTTAAGTTTTTGTTTCGTTTTTTTGCCTCAAGTACAATTTGAATTATTCTGACATGGACTGACCATTGATAATGAACCTAAATCCACGAAATGCAATACTCCATTAAGGGCAATTGTCTATCGCCCTTTTTTAATGTTCTTTTTGTTGTTGTTGTTGTTGTTGTTGAGTGAGAGTCTCACTCTGTTGCCTGGACTAGAGTGCTGTGGCGTCAACCTGGCTCACAGCAACCTCAAACTCCTTGGTTCAAGCAATCCTCCTACCTCAGCCACCCAAGTAGCTGGGACTATAGGCATGCGCCACCATGCCCGGCTAATATTTTGTATATATATTTTTAGTTGGTTAATTAATTTTTTTTTTATAGTTTAATGTATTTTAATAGCAAACTTACAGGAACAGCACAGAAGACAGACAACATTAAAAACATGTACTTGCATGTAGGACAACTCAGTTAGAAAAGTATAGTGAATGGATGGAATCTACGGTATGATAAAAATGCTACAAACACCATTTAGTTGCTGTCAATAAGAAATTTACTTGTTTTAAAAAAATCCAAATGCTGGCATTGTCCAGAAAAATTTAACAGGTTTATTTATAATTGTTATAAAGTTGAACTGCTGAAACTTGTTCACTGAAACATTTGACTTGCATTAATGCTTCACATCCCGCATTTATATTAAAAAGTCACACACCAATGAAAATGGAAAAACTGCCAATACCTGATTTCTGTCCCCTATTTTTCCACTTGAAATCATATACCTAGGTACCTTTTGACCCCATGGGGAAAACAAAAAAAATCTAACGTTCAGAACTACCAATAACAGGAAGAAGAGAATCATTTTTTTTGAGAATGAAATGTTTTCCCATCATAGTGGATTCTTAAGCACGTTCTCCACGTATGCGGCGTGCTAGCTGGATGTCTTTTGGCATGATTGTTACACGTTTGGCATGGATAGCACACAGATTGGTGTCTTCAAAAAGGCCAACCAGGTAGGCCTCGCTTGCCTCCTGCAAAGCACCAATAGCTGCGCTCTGGAAGCGCAGATCTGTTTTGAAGTCCTGAGCAATTTCTCGCACCAGACGCTGGAAAGGAAGTTTGCGAATCAGAAGTTCAGCGGACTTCTGAGAACGTCTAATTTCACGGAGTGCCCCTGTACCAGGCCTGTAGCGATGAGGTTTCTTCACCCCTCCAGTAGAGGGCGCACTCTTGCGAGCGGCTTTTGTAGCCAGT
>VSMD01061755.1:0-87206 GCA_008750895.1 Mirza zaza | reverse complement strand
GGCTGTCCCTGTAGGCCCCGTGCCCCTTGAAGCAGGCTGTTGTAGGAGAGCAGAGGTATGTGGCAGGAGCCCACAGGCCTGCCTGGTGGCTTGCTGGCGGCTTCGTGTCATGTGGCTTGGGGGCTGGAGAGTTGGGCAAGGCCAGCTTCCCAGGGGGACAGCAGAGTGACAGGCTGGCCAGAAGGGAGGATAACTGGTGATGCAGCTGCAGTAGAGGCCTGGGCCATCCCCTAGGGAGCTCTGGAGCTGGGGTGGGGTCACCTCAGATGAGGGGGTCAGTCCAAGATCTTGGCAGGGCTGTGAGGACAGCAGGGCCACGTTCCCCACCCCCCACACCTGGTCAGTCTGTGAAAGTGCCTCTTTGCAGCCCTTTCCACATCAGACAGCACACAGGCAAACCGCACGTTTTCTAGGCTTCACTGTGGCCAGATCCAGTTTTAAGTGCACACCAGTTTGTGATAAAATGGTAAGAGAATGAGTGAGTCCTCTGGGAAAGATACCTAAGGTGCTGATGTGGTTTGGATATCTAGCCCCTCCAGATGTTGCAATGTGATCCTCACTGTTGGAGGTAGGGCTCGGCGGGAGATTTGTGGGTCATGGGGACAATCCTTCACGCGTGGCCTGGTGTCCTGCCTAAGGAAATGAGCGAGTTCTTGGTTTGTTAGTTCATGCGAGAGCTGCTGTTTACAGGAGGCTGGCATCACCTCCTCCCTCTCTTGCTCCTCTCACCATGTGACACACCTGCTCCCCCTTCCACCTTGACTGGAAGCTCCCTGAAGCCCTAACCCCTGCAGATGCTGGTGCCACACTTCTTGTACAGCCCACAGAACCGTGAACCCAATAAACCTCTTTTCTTCGTAAGTTCCCCAGCCTCAGGTATTTCTTTATAGCGGCACAAAACAGACTAACCCAGGTGCGTATGTTCAAAAACCACTTTAAGATTAAATCCACGTACCTAAGGTGGAGCTTTACAAGGGCTGTAGGTAGCAGCAGGAAACCAATGAAGTTTGAAAGCTTGGTTTATCTTGCCCTTCTCAACATCCCACCCCTCCATCTCTCTCAGGCATAAAACCTCTTGAGGAGCTCTGCTTTAAAGGACTGGGAGTAATTCCTTCTATCTGAGCCAAGGCCACCACCCTAAGCTGAGATAGCCCACTGCTGTGCATGAGGCACTTCCCAACCCTGCCTAACCTTTGTGCCATAGCATGTACCCTTGCCACCTCCTATTCTGTATTAGTCTGATGAAGAAGGTTTCAACGCTGCAAGAACAGCCCACAGGGCAGCAGGTAAGAGCTCCAGGGAAGAGCCCATTACTCTTACTTGGTAACTATTGTGGCTCCCCAAATTGTGAGGCATGGCATTGATGCCATGTTAGGTATTGCTAGATTGGATGTGGAATGTGAGGAACAGTGTCAGTTCTACCTTCAGAGCATCTAGAATCTTCTACCACTCTAGGGTAGAGAGAGCTAACAAAAAAGTGCTTCTGGATTAGATATGAGATGTGAAGGAAGTCTCAAAGCCAAGATGCATCCAAGGTTGGGAAGAGTGGGAGAACAGGTGAGGTGAAGTCGAGAATTGGGTTTGCACATGTTGATGAAGCAAGTGTGAACACAAGGTTATGATGGCTTCAACTCCGGCACTAGTAACTGACTAGAAAAGAAGGCTGACTTTGTGGGTGTGCCGACCAGCTTCAACGGGCAGCGTCACTTTCATATGAGACGTTGAACAATCCTAAATTAAACTTTCTAGAGTGTTTTAGGAGAAGGATTTAAGTACATTTAGGATTTTATTGGTGCATGTGGCTAGGTGACATAAAGCTATCAAAGTCTCGTCAACCCACAGTATTACTCTGTTAATAATTGGTAAGTCGTAAATAGTACGTGCCACAAACATTCAGATGGTGTTAAGATCCTGTGAACTTCGGTAGAAGAGGCTCTCCTAAAGAAGGCCCAGTTGTGCCAACTGGGTAACAGAGCAATACTCAGGAGTTGATGTTGCTGTTTTTAATTTTTGTTTTAAATTTCCTGTAGCCTGTGTCTTGGTGTCTGTCTGGAAGATGGAGTGTGATTTATCCCCATCTTCCAACTCACCAGGGGCAGCCCACCCGGTGGCACTGGCAGCATCTTCTGTCTCACTCCCTGCTTGTAGCTCTTCCTCCTTTTATCTGTCCCCTAATTCAGTCATAACTCATTCACTGCACAGACACCCGTGATCACTTTCTGCACGTTAGACACTGGAACACATACCTGCCTGTCCTCCCCGCCAGCTTCTGGCTGCATCCTTGCTTTGGGACAGGGCTGCCAGCCTTGGCCATGTCTTGGCACAGGCCGTGGTGTTTATATGGCAGCCTGAGGTAAACCGGAAGAGATGGGAGGTGTCTGTTCAGACTTGGTTTGTTTGTATAATTATGGTAAGACGTGGAAACAATAAAACGTTAGATAATAACAATAACAATAAACAATAACAATAAAACGTTATTTAATGTTTTTTTTTTCTTAGACACACTTAAGATACTTAGGTGAACTGTAACAGTTAATCCTTAAATGATGCAGAAATGTGCCATTATCTCCTTTAATCCCTAGAGCAACCGTATTAGCCTTTTTTCACACAGGAAGAAACGGATGCTCAAAGCAGGTAATTTGCTGATGGCTACACAGCTGCTAAGGAGCAAAAGGGAAGTACGAACCCAGGCGTTTGGCCTCCCTTCCCAGGCTCCGTACCGGTGTGCTGGCCTGCCTGCAGTGCTAGATCAGGACTCAAATGATGGTCTCAGTAAATTCTTTTTCTTTCATTTGGGAGACAGTCTCACTCTGTTGCCCTGGGTAGAGTGCAGTGGCGTCATCATAGCTTACTGCAGCCTCAAACTTCCAGGCTCAAGCAATCCTCCTGCCTCAACCTCCCCAGTGGCTGGGGTTACAGATGCGCACCACTGTGCCTGGCTAATTTTCTCTATTTTAGTAGAGGCTGGACTCATACTACTGAGCTCAAGTGATCCTCTACCTTGGCCTCCCAGAGTGATAGGATTACAGGCATGAGCCACCGCGCCTGACCTCAATACATTCTCGAGAAAAGAAAGTGAGTGCCAAGCTCCTCAGTTGGACACAGATGTGGCCACGTCTCCCTGCCACATTCCTCCTGCATCCCTTTGGTGTCCCCTCTTGCTATTCTACAGACTTTGCCCTTGTTTGTGCCCTGCAGCGCTTCATACTCACCTGGAGACTGTATTCTGATGGATCTAGAAATGGATTCCAGTTTCCTTTAGCCTTGAAACATAGCTATCTGTATGTGCATAGTAGCCTCTTCTGAGAGTTAACGTGTGAACTGTGTATTTGATAAATACGGGGTGATGGACGGATAACAAGGGCAAGCCTCAACAGACTTGGGTTATTTGAAGATTTTATTTATAAACAAGTTAGCTCATGACTGTGGTTTGGTTTTAATGACTTGAAACATCCCTGTGAACACGAGTCTTCGTTTGTGGTTTCCTCGTGTTGCTTTTTCTTGGTTAAGCTCCTAGATTTGAAGCACAATAAATGTATAAATCTTGAAGTAGTGGGTGCTTTGTAAACAGGAAGAGATTTTCAGTGCGTCCACGTGTGATGTGGCCTGTCCAGAAGTTGATGCCTCCTTGACGGCAGGTACTGGAGTGACAGGCACAGGATGGCCAGTCACGCGGAAGGAGGTGGAGCCGGGGTCATGTTTCAGGCAAAGCAGTTTAACGTTGGTGCCGACTCAAAGGCTTGTGGTTAGAGCAGCTCTGATTGGCCTGTTTTTTTAATGGGCGCCAGAAGCTCCAGAGTGATCCTGCTAAGATGTGGTCTGATATCACGTCTTCCCCCAAGCTGGAGTCTTCTCAGACATGATCTCATCACGAGCACAGCTGTGAAGTTGGAGCTTAGAGACTTATCTCCATCCCAGGTGAGGCGGGGAAGCGCTTCCCCTCTAAACCTCTGGTGCCTTCTCTCCATGGCTCTTCCAGATTGTCAGCACTGCCCCTTCCTGTCCAAGCACCACTTTAAAAAGCAGCCCTGTTCTTACTGCCACTTCCCAATCTGTCACTTCATGTGCCTTCGCTCGGGTGCAGCCTGCCCTCCGGCGGCTCCTCCATGGCCCCTGCGTCGCTGAGAACATGGGCACGGTTCACAGCCACGCGCAGCCCTGCCACTCAGTGGGCGTGTGGCCAGGATGGAAAGCTGGATTTGCTATTAGACGATCATACGGATGTTAAGTGCTTGGTTTGCTCTAAGCACCGTGTTAGGTGGGCGGATGTGGCCTTGATTAACGTGGCGTTTCAGGCCCCGCCCGCCAGGGTGTCTTCATCCCAAGGGAGCAGGCAGCCCGACAGCTGGGTGTGATGTAGATCACTGGTGCCGTGATGCCCTGTCCAGGGCAGGAGACACACAGCACGGTGTCTCTCTCCACACAGTGGCACTGCTGCCAAGCCAGGCTTCCTGCCACACCACAGCCCCAGGCAGCCTACCCACCATCCTGGGCTCTCTCTGCATCTCCACCCCTTTCTTCTCTGCGCTCGGCGTGGCTGTGGCCTCCTTGCCAGGGATGCTCCCTCTGCATTTTCAGTTTCTTCCTCCAAACCGCCCTCTCGGAGCACACAGCTTTCCCTTCTCGTCCAGGGCCAACCTCAGTGGTGGTCTCTTCCTGTCCTCGCCCTCCCCCTTTGCCTGCAGCTTCGCAGCACCGCCGCACAGGGAGAAGGGGAGTACCTGGCTCATCGCCCCGTGCCCCTGGGCTGCGCCTCGCCGGCCACCTGCCTTGTCTGCTCCAACCCTGGCCTGGCCCGTCTCCCCACCTGACAGTGCCACAAACTCTGCCCCTGCTGTTGCCTCCAGGTGGGCCTCTGACTGCCATGTGTCCCTGTGTGGAAGCTTCCAAGACTACCTGCAAATAGGGGTAAAACCCCAGGCCAGCCTGTGGGTCCGTCCCCTGTCTGCTCTTGACCGCACGCTGCCACTGTCCAGCCCGTTCTCCCCCAGCCCTCTGCTCTGACTATTCGTCTTTTTCCCACCGGGCTTTCCACCTGCCCAAAGTCTGTCTGGCTTGAAGAGCCAGCCGTGCTACTGCTTCACCTCTCAGGCGGAAAGAAGCTGTCTCCTCCAACCCTTGGCCACTTTACCTGCCTTTTTTTGTGGTGGCCACCAGTCTCTGTCCTGTGCCAGCGTGGCCCCAAAGGCTCCTATTGTGCCTTCCTTTTCTTTGTCCCATGAGCCAAGTCCCTAAGGGCAAGTACTCTGTTGCTGTAGTTGACATAGGGCATTGTAAACAGTAAGTATGCAATAAATGACTCTTGGGGAGCCACCTACTCCCCTCAGGGGCAGGTTGACTGACCCCAGAGCTGGCCTGGGGTGAGCCAGAGTGAAAGCCAGGTCCCCGACTCCCAGGGTCCCCTTCCCATTGCGAGCTTCTGGTCTTAGGGTCTTCCTGGCCGTATCAGTCCAACCACAGAAGTTTTCTAAGGAGAAGCAGAACTCAAGTTTGTTTCAGGTCCGCCATCAAACTTCTTGTGTGTTTTTGACATACGCTAAATAGGTTGTGGTGCAGTATGTGCTAGCTTCGTCAATGGGCATCTCTGCCCACCCTGAGTCACCTGCAGCATTTTGCAGGGCCAAGCTGTCATGGAGAGGCAAAGCGTCACAGCACAGGCGCCATGAGAACGGAAGTCACAGTGGCTTTGTTTCATGATGACATGTCCTTACCTCTTCCGTGCTTCCCTCCCAGGAGATGGCGGGCAGAGCGCTCAAGCAGACTGGCAGCAGGAGCATCGAGGCCGCCCTGGAGTACATCAGCAAGATGGGCTACCTGGACCCGAGGAACGAGCAGATCGTGCGGGTCATTAAGCAGACCTCCCCAGGTGAGCCCAGCCCAGCCCAGCTCCACTGCTGCATGGTGGGCGAAGGTGGTTTGTGATGGAAGAACACAAAGCCTTATGCAGTAAGAGAGGCCGATGTGGCCCTGTCAATAGACAGTCTCATGGCACGTTGCCTTGTTCAGTGACGGGCGAGCTGAGCCTGCCCTGCCCTGCCCAAGCCAGGTCCTGGAGTGGCGGGTAGACCCAGCGGGAGACCATGGAACTCACCTGGGCTCCCCCACCTCATCTGAAACAGTCTGTGGTAATTCTTACCTAGGGGAGTTTGTGTGCTCGTTACGTTTTATGAAAGATGCAAAAAAGTCAGCATAGTAAGAGTAAAATGGTCATTTTCTTTTCTCTTGGGCTTGTGGAGAGATCATTGAACAGGGAGGCTTATTTCTCCAATTTTAAAACATCCCTTTTCTCACAGGGTAGGCTCCGAGAGCAGTGCCCAGCGCCAGGCCTGGCAGGGCCCGCGCTGCTGTCAGTGAACGTGGCTTTCCGAGAGTGGAGCGGATAGGCCCCTTATTTGGTACCTGAGATCCCTGGGGTGTGATAAGTGATGCATAATGAGTAGCAAAAAGACTTTTCCCCATTTTGTGGACAACCTGGGATAAAACCCACTTCATGTGGAGAGTGAGAAAACCTCACAGGCTCAGTAAGCTGCGTCTCCCTTGTTAAGAGGACACACGTTTCTGGTTTCTTCTTGAGAGAAGGAACTTCCTGAAACAGTCCTTGCTGGCCACCCATGTCATGATTCCAGAGTTCTGGAATCTGTCCTAGAGCGTGGCTCCAAAGGCAAACACAGGCTAAAGTCCTGTGTGGGTTTCTTTTCACAGTTGCATTGGTGTGGCACCTTCACTGGTGCATTTCTTAGCCCAGCCAAAAGGAGCAGTTGTTTGGCTGTGACTTCGGCTCCATACAATGGCTGTCAGGGCACTCCCTCTGCCAGGTATTCTGGAGGGAGGGGGTCTCCCCACGGGCAAGGCACAGCCTCTCCACTCAGCGGCATCCTCTGCCAGGTCAAGCAGCACGGAGCAGTTGGTGGAAAGGACACGAAAGGAGCCTTTGTCCATCCTTCCGGGCGCCTGTGTCAAATGAGGAGAGATTTTCAAAATGGAAGAGTCTGGATTAAGGAAAGAGCAGCAGTAATCAATCTGGGTATTTTTACTGTTGTGTATATATTGTTTTGTTTTAATAAAGGCAAAAAACCCAGAAAACAGGTGAAAGAGAAGTGGACAGCTGCTGCATGACGTAGCTCTGCCCGTTGTGTTAGGGGGCGGCAGACTCTGGGGATCTCGTGATGGTAAATCAGCCAGCCCAGACACCTGGGCAGGTCGTGGGGAAGACGCAGCTGGCCGTTCAGATGGTTCCTAGCTTGACAGGGGAGTGAACCCAGGGCCTTGTCCCCGCGGCTGTGAGGGAGCCACCTCCAGAAGGCCTGGGAAGTGGCCTCCTTATTGCCCTTGACCCTCCCGTGTACCCTTTGCCCTCCAGTCCCCTGACGCCACACCGCGGTGCGTGGTCCCTGCCGGTGCAGCAGAGGGTAGGTGGCCCGCTGACCCTGCCGCGCACAGCTCAGCCTGTCTGGCCACGGGTGTTAAAGATCCTCTGCAGCCACGCGGCCCCAGGGACGCTGTCAGAACCGACTGATCACATCCCCTTTGACGCTGTCTTCCCCTTCTTTCCTCCCAGGAAAGGGCCTTGTGCCAGCCCCTGTGACGCGGAGGCCTAGCTTCGAAGGAACTGGGGACTCCTTCCCGTCCTACCACCAGCTGGGCGGTGCAGCCTACGACGGGCCCGGCTTCCGTGCCGACAGCCCCGCGGCCCTGGAGGAGGTGCCTCGGCAGTACATGGACTTCCTCTTCCCCGGGGTCGCGCCGCATGGCGTGCCCGGCCACCAGCACCAGCCCAAGGGCTACAGCGTGGAGGCGGCGCATTTCCCGCCGCAGGGCGCGCACTACGGCCGGCCGCACCTGCTGGTGCCCGCGGAGCCCCTGGGCTACGGCGTGCAGCGCAGCCCCTCCTTCCAGAGCAAGGCGCCGCCCGAGGCGGGGGGCTACGCCAGCCTGCCTGCCAAGGGCCAGGGCGGCCACCCGAGCGCCGGCCTCGCCTTCCCGCCCGCGGCCGCCGGGCTGTACGTGCCGCACCCGCACCACAAGCAGGCGGGGCCCGCCGCCCACCCGCTGCACGCCATGGGCTCCCGCGGCCTGGTGTTCGCTGGCGACAGCCCCCCGCAGGGCCCGCTGGCGCCCTCCCGCAACAGCCTCAACGCGGACCTGTACGACCTGGGCGGCGCCCCGGTCCCGCCCTGGCCGGCCGCCACGCTGGGCCGCCGGGACTCCCTGCAGACGCCGGGCCTGGAGGCGCCGCCGCGCCAGCACGTGGCCTTCCGGCCCGACGGCCCGGTGCCCAGCAGGACCAGCTCCTTCAACAGCCACCAGCCGCGGGCCGGGCCTCCGGGCAAGGCCGAGCCCTCGCTGCCCACGCCCAACACCGTCACGGCGGTCACGGCCGCCCACATCCTGCACCCGGTGAAGAGCGTGCGCGTGCTGCGGCCCGAGCCGCAGACGGCCGTGGGGCCGTCCCACCCCGCCTGGGTGCCCGCGCCCGCGCCGGCCGCCGACGGCCCGGCCGCCAAGGACGAGCACGGCCTGGCGCTGGGCTGCGCCGGCGCCTACCCGCTGGACGTGGAGCACGGCGGCCCCGAGCGCAGGTGCCCGCCGCCGCCCTACCCAAAGCACCTGCTGCTGCGCAGCAAGTCGGAGCACTTCGACCTGGACGGCCTGTGCGCCGGCGTGGAGCAGAGCCTGCGCGGGGGCCCGGCCGAGCCCGGCGACAAGGGCCACAAGAGCGCCAGGGGGGACAAGGGCGGGAAAGATAGAAAGCAGATCCAGACCTCCCCGGTTCCCGTCCGCAAAAGCAGCAGGGACGAAGAGAAGAGAGAGTCGCGCATCAAGAGCTACTCGCCATATGCCTTCAAGTTCTTCATGGAGCAGCATGTGGAAAATGTCATAAAAACCTACCAACAGAAGGTCAACCGGAGGTTGCAGCTGGAGCAGGAAATGGCCAAAGTAACTTCTCATTTCATTCTTACTATTCTCCCCGCCCCCCTCCGCTCTTCTTTCAGTGGGTGATTGGAAGCCCGGCAGAACCCCTTTTCTGTTCTGACTGTGCACCTTTATCATAAACCCGTCTCGCAGGCAACAGTCTGGTTCTGGGGTCAACAACTTGGAGAAGTTGCAAATGTAGTGACCTTCCTTTCCCCTTCCCACTTTCCCCTGGCCCTCCAGAAGAGTCAGTGATAGCTGTGCCTAATGTAGCTAACAGGTAAAATTGTCGTAGCAAACTGGTTTTTATGGTGTGTCCTTACTCTTTAACGAAATTCATCAAGGATTACTTACTAATACCGTGTTTCCCTGAAAATAAGACAGGGTCTTATATTCATTTTTCCTCAAGAAGACACCCTAGGGCTTATTTTCAGGGGACGTGTTATTTTCCCCTCAAAGCCTCAGCTTGCAGCACGCACAGGATGGCCGGGACCTGACAGGGGGAGCCGACCTTGTTGGTGGGGCTGCCCGCACCTTTCCCGTCACCTCTGGGGTAGCAGCTGTCACGATGGGGCAGACGAGAAGGGCTGCTCGTCTTCTACCACTCCGGGAAGAAATGCACGGGTTGTGCAGATGCTGTGTAGCCACCCCCATCACTAGGTCTTATTTTCGGTGTAGGGCTTATATTGTGCAAGTGCTTAGAAATCCTGCTAGGGCTTATTTTATGGGTAGGTCTTATTTTCAGGTAAACACAGTAATATAGTATTTTGAACAAATAGAAACTTTGAGATTTTATAAATTGATATTGTAGGATTTTGAAAGAAAAATATATCTAGTAGTGATCAATTTATTCTTCCTTGTGTAAATTATGGTTTATACAATAATTAATTTGACACTAAAGTGCTAGAGAAGTTATTTATTAACGTTATTTATAAAGTTATTTATTAAAGTTATTTATTAATAATTTGATACTAAAGTGCTAGAGAAGTTATTTATTAACAAAATTATTTAAGTAAAAGTGTAGCAATACATTTAAATCACACAAAGACAATAATTGCAAAACCCTAAAAGTCAAATTTGTATTCTTTCAGCTGTTCCATATTCATTGACTTCTTTTAGATGTAACTTTTATTTTTTATTGGTGAATGATTGTACATATTTATGGGGTACATGTAATATTTTGTTACATGCATAGGATGTGTCTAGGAACATTTCAAGTCCTCTCTTTTAGCCTTTTTTTTTTTTTTGAGTCAGAGTCTTGCTCGGTCACCCAGTGGCACTGGTTGTGTACAGAGGCACAACCACAGCTATTGCAACCCCAAACTCCTGGGCTCAAGTGATCCTCCTGCCTCAGCCTCCAGAGTAGCTAGGGCCACAGGTGTGAGCCACCACTCCTGGCTAATTTTTTAATTTTTTATTGTTTTAGAGACAGAGTCTCATTATATTGCGTAGGATGGTCTTGAACTCCTGGCTTCAAGCAATCCTCCTGCCTTGACCTCCCAAAGTGCTGGAATTACAGGCATGAGCCACCGTGCCCAGCCCTTTCTGGCTATTTTGATATATACCATATATTGTTATTAGCTGTAGTCACTCTACTCTGCATCTTATTCCTTCTAACTGTACGTTAGTGCTCATTAACCAAGCTCTCTCATCCCCTGCCCCTCTCTAACACACATGTCCTTCCCCCCACACACCCTTCCCCACCTCTAGTAACTATCATTCTATTCCCTGTCTCCATGAGATCAATTCTTTTAGCTCCCACATATGAATAGTGTTTAGCATGTGGTGTTTAACTTTCTATACCTGGCTTATTTCACTTAACATAATGTCCTCCAGTCCCATCCCTGTTGCTACAAATGATTTTGTTCTTTTTTCTGGCTCAATAGTATTCCATTGTATCTATGTGCCACCGTGTCTTTATGCCTTCATTTGTTGATGGACACTTAGGTGATTCCGTATCTTTGCTATTGTGACTAGTGCTGCAGTAAACACAGGGGTGCAGGTATCGCTTTGATATACTGATTTCTTTGCTGTTGGATAAATATCCAGTAGTGGGATTGCTGGGTCATATGGTAGTTATATTTTTAGTTTTCTAAGAAATTTCCATACTGTTTTCTATAATGGTTCTGCTAATTTACATTCCTACCAATAGGGTATAAGAGTTCACTTTTCTCTGCATCCTCACCAACTTCTGTTATTTTTTGTCTTTTTGAGAATAACCATTCTGAGGCAAGATGATAACTCATTGTGGTTTTGATATGCATTTCCCCAGTGATTAGTGATGTTGAGCATTTTCTTATGTACCTATTGGTCATTCATATGTCTTTTTTTGTTTTTTGTTTTTTTGAGAAATGTCTATTCAGGTCCTTTGCCCATTTTTTAATGGGATTATTTGGTTTTTTGCTGTTGAGTTGTTTCGAGTTCCTCGTATAGTCTCGATATTAGTCCCTTGTCAGATGAATAGTTGGTGAATATTTTCTCTCATTCAACAGGTTGCTCCTTTATTCTGTTGATTGTGAGTTTTTTGCTGTACAGAAGCCTTTTAGTTTAATGTAGTCTAATTTAGTCTTTTTTGTTTTTGATGCCTGTCTTTTTGACATCTTGGCCAAAGAATCTTTGCTTAGACCAATGCCCTGGAGTATTTCCTTTATGTTTTCTTCTAGTAGTTTTATACTTTCACCTCTTAGTTTAGGTGTTTAGTCCCTTTTTTTGTTGATTTTTGTATATGATGAGAGATAAGAGTCTAGTTTCATTCTTCTGTAAGTGGATATCCAGTTTTCCTAGCACCCCATTGATTGAGGAGGGTGTCCTTTCCCCAATGTATGCTCTTGGCGCCTTTGTTGAAAATCAGGTGGCTATAAATATGTAGATGTGTTTCTAGCTTTTCTATTCTGTTCCATTGGTCTGTTTTTATAATATTACCATGCTGCTTTGGTTACTTTAGCCCTGTAACATATTTTAGGTAGTGGTGACACCTCTAGCTTTGTTCTTTTTGGCTCAGGATTGCTTTGGCTATGGGCTCTCTTTTGATTCCATACAAATTTTAGGATTTTTTTTTCTGTGACAAATGAATGTTGTTGGTATTTTGATACTGATTGCATTGAATCTGTAGACTGGTTTGCCTCATATAGTCATTTAAACATTATTAATTCTCCTGATCCATGAGCATAACATGTACATTTTTATGTGTCTGCTTTAGTTTCTTTCATCAGTGTTCTGTAGTTTTCCTTGTTAGGGGTCTTTCACCTCCTCTAATAAATATATTCCTAGGTTTTGTGTATGTGTGTGTGTATGTAGCTATTGTAAATGGGATTGCTGTTTTGATTTCTTTTTCAGCTAGTTCATTATTAGTGTATAGAAATGCTACTGGTTTTTTTTATATGTTGATCATTAACTTTTTTCTTTCCTGTTTTACCATTTTCTCAGAGCTATTGAAATACTAGATTACTCTTAGAGTTCCAAGAATGTCGTGGTCCTGTTTCCCACAGATTTTTTTAAATTATATTTTAATTTAATTTAAAAATATTTATTATTTCTTTTTCTAAAAAAAAAAAAATTTGGGGGGGTGCCAAAAAGCCAACCAACATGAACAACACAGATTTTTGCTAATGGAGATTTCCCTTTGTTTTTAGAGCCTAAAGTCATCTAGAGAAAGAACTCTCTATTTTGTTTTATCTTTGGATTCCAGATTTGGGTCTGTATATGGATACAAAGAACAAAACCAGTTATTATCTTACTTGTATATTAAACTCATTCTTCTCGATACTCCTTTCCATAAAGTAAGTCAGAGTCTCTCAGTTCCAGGGCATCGCCCATCCCAGTAACGTGCTGTCCTGGGACCCCTCTAACACGACTCTTTCTTCTTGCTTTCCTTTTGCGCAGGCTGGGCTCTGTGAAGCTGAGCAGGAACAGATGAGGAAGATCCTCTACCAGAAAGAGTCTAATTACAACAGGCTGAAGAGGGCCAAGATGGACAAGTCTATGTTTGTGAAAATCAAAACCCTGGGGATTGGTGCCTTCGGAGAAGTGTGCCTTGCCTGTAAGGTGGACACGCACGCCCTGTATGCCATGAAGACGCTGAGGAAGAAGGATGTTCTGAACCGCAATCAGGTGGCCCACGTCAAGGCTGAGAGGGACATTCTGGCCGAGGCGGACAATGAGTGGGTGGTTAAACTCTACTACTCCTTCCAGGACAAAGACAGCCTGTACTTCGTGATGGACTACATCCCGGGCGGGGACATGATGAGCCTGCTGATCCGGATGGAGGTCTTCCCCGAGCACCTCGCCCGTTTCTACATCGCAGAGCTGACTTTGGCCATCGAGAGCGTCCACAAGATGGGCTTCATCCACCGAGACATCAAGCCCGACAACATTTTGATAGATCTGGATGGTCACATCAAACTCACGGATTTTGGCCTGTGCACTGGGTTCAGGTGGACTCACAATTCCAAATACTACCAGAAAGGTATTGTCTTAACATCCATTGTCCACATCTAGGTAGCACTAAACCTAGGCAACTATTCCCCATCCTGGTGGCTCTTAATCATTTTAAATTATCTGTCACTCCATCGGTTTATAATTTGGTGTGATGTCCTTCCCTCTTGAAAGGAATAGTATGAACGTAGGAGATTATTTTTTTAAGTTAGTGGATCTAAGTTTTACTATATTTTTAAGATAATAGGCTATGGGACTTAGAAAATAAAAGATTCACGACCTCCCAAGCAGTCCTCTCTTACAGCTAAGCTGAATCTATCTGAGGTATTGTTTAACTCCATTTCCTGCAGTTCTGCTATTTGGGAAAGTCAAAAGCAGCTGGTCATTATCTTATTTATGGCTTGGATTCTTGACATAGTTATTTTATTATTGTAGCTCAGGCTTTCATTTTTTAACTCAAAACTAACTCTAAATCATTTAATTCTTTCCCATTTTCTGGCATTCAAGTCATTTCGGTTCATGTTTTTTAAATCATCTTAAGTTTTTCCATGCTCATCTCGACACGTGTTGTTAGAACAGTGCTGGCCTGAGTGCTAGGCGTGCTGTCCCCGCCAGTGCCCCACTGCCAGCTCTGCACAGCGCGGTTTCCCATGATTGCCTCGGCTGTCATGCCTGCTGGCATTAACCTCACAACACGTCTCAGTGCCAGGAACAGCAGGTTGACCCTGTGGAGCAGCTGGGGACAATTCTTTGTCTGACTGTGTCAGAGCTGATTTGAATTACGTGTGTGTTTTAAGCTAAGGGTTTGTTGCATTGTAACATAGCGACAATTCTCTTCATGTTTTGTCCTCTTCTTTACCATGCGGACTTGCGGGTAAAGGGAACCACGTCAGACAGGACAGCATGGAGCCCAGCGACCTCTGGGACGACGTGTCCAGCTGTCGCTGTGGAGACAGGCTGAAGACCCTGGAGCAGAGGGCACGGAAGCAGCACCAGCGGTGCCTGGCGCATTCCCTGGTGGGGACTCCCAACTACATCGCGCCCGAGGTGCTCCTGCGCAAAGGTACGCGCCGGGGGCGCCTGCCTCCACGTGAGGGGACTGTGACTCCAGGCGTGTGGCGCCAGATGGCCTCTAAGAGTCTCCCAGCTCTAGCTCTCCAAGACTCTAAATGTTCCAGCCATAGTTCTGTCCTCACAGAGGCCTGCGAGCCACACATTTCCGTAGCAAACAAGCCTCCAGTGTGTCACGTCTGTTGTGGAAGTGCCCTTGTGCCCAGGGTGCTGGAGACCCGCACCGTCAGGCCGGTGTCTGCACATCCCTGGGCTCTCTACCTAGGACCTGAGGGAGCGACACTGCAACTGGCTTATACACAGTTCGATGGTGGAAACCACTCTGGGGGCCACAGGACCTCTACTCAGTCTGCCTAAGTCACACGGTAACGGGCTCTGGCTTTAGCTCCTCCGTGCCCAGCTCCCAGCCCAGGCATGCCATGCGTAGCTGGGCATTGAGTGACAGCGTACAAATGCTGTTTCCCCCATTTCTCCCTGCTGGACCACAAGGGCCTGGAAGGTGCACTTTGCAGACAATAGTAGGCGTAAAATTACTCGTGCTCTGCAAAATTTGCCTCCTGGATGAATGCTCCGTTCTGTTAAATACAACATCTGGCTCAGTACGAGGGGGATCCTTTAGCGATCCTGCCTGGTCCATAGTGACGGTGCGGCGCTGACCTGACTCTGAAATGAATCAGACAGAGGTGGGCATCCTCTGCCAGCACCTGTGTTGTTTGAAATCTTCAGAGCCAGCCAGGCCCAGTTCAGGCCTAGAGTTTCTGGTTAGCCGCCACTCAGCCCCATGTATGGCAGTAACGACCTTGAGGGGTTGTGAACACAAACCTGGGTGCCAAGTAAAGGGCTCACTCCCTCCTGCCATAGGCACCATTCCAAAGGAGCCAGAGGTTGGGCTGTTCTGCAACCTCCAGGGCCAAACTGGGACAGGAAGAGGGGGGACAAAGGGTGAGTGGGGACCTGAAGTGGCCAGCGTGGCACATAGTGCCAGCAGGGATTAGGTGGCATCAGATGACGAGCTTGGCCTCACTGGGACGTGGGGCTCTGAAAGCAAAGTGGGGGAAAATCAAAAGTGCCCACTGCAGGGGCCCCGTTTCCCTTCCTCATCTCCATGTTCCTCAACTTCTTCCAAGACTGACTTAGAAGCGTCTCCAGGACGCCCTCTGTGACCGCCCTCACCTGACTGTTCGTGGGCCGTGGCACTTCACATTTGTCAGTTCCTGTCATTTTGATTTAGGTCCCTTTGTCTGCTCTTTAAGAACTTAAAAGTCAGGCCAGGGGCAGTGGTGGTGGATGTGGCACTGGCTAACTCACTAGGAGCTTGGGTAAGAGGAGTTAAAGCCAGAGCCCGGAAATGTGTGGTTTAGGCAGATTGAGTAGAGGTCCCTTAGCCCTCAGAGTCGTTTCTATCATCTGACTCAGTAAAACTTAAAAGTCTGGCCAGGCATGGTGGCTACTTGAAAGGCTGAGGCAGGAGGATTGCTTAAGCCCCGGAGTTAGAGGCTACAGTGAGCTTTGATCACACCACTGTGCTCTAGTCTGGGCCATAGAGTGAGACCCTATATCTTTTTTTAAAAAAGGAAACAAAAAGCTTAATTTTCTGTTTAGTAAGTAGTACCTATTTGGTAACAGTAATCTTTTTAAAGTAAAAGGTCTTTTCTCTTATTACAAAAGCATCCTATGTTGATCACAGAGTAATGATTGAAAACATGAAAACAAAAGTGGCCGTAACCTCCCACACCGACTGTGAGTTCCGTAGCGTGGGCCCTTCCTAGGCTGCTGTGCTGAGCCACCATGCAAGGGGACACACTGATGCAGATCTGTCTTCCTTCTCAGAACGTGATGCTGCCTCCTTGTGCTTTTGGATTTAACAATAACTCCGCATGTTTGGGATTTTATAAAATCCAAACCTGACAAGTCATGCCTCTGTTGAGATTAAGTGAACTTTGTCTTTCCAGGGTACACTCAGCTCTGTGACTGGTGGAGCGTTGGAGTCATTCTCTTCGAGATGCTGGTGGGACAACCACCCTTTTTGGCACCGACTCCCACAGAAACCCAGCTGAAGGTAACTAGGGAGGAAACACATCTGCTTGCTGCAAACACCTGCTTTTCTCATGCACCCATGAAGCCTTGGTCAGAGTTTGGCCTCTTATCCTGAGTAGGGTAGGAATATGCAGTGAGATTTTTAAAGTAATAGTATCATTTACAAAAATTACTATGTATTTTTAAAACTTTGATAAGGAAAGCCACAGAGTAGTTGAACCTGAGTTTTGATACATATGTGTATCTGAAATTTTCTTTAAACCATTGGCCAACTACAAACGGTGAGGGGGCAGTAAGGCATGCTGCAGAACTCCTCCCCACCCTGCAGAGAACAGAAAGGTTATGAACCGCAGTTGACCTTTGAACAACACAGAGGTTAGGGGCACTGACCCCTGTATACTTGAAAATCTGCATATGGCTTTTTTCCCCCACTTTTCACAAGTCTAACTTTATTATTTTTTTTATTTCGGCATATTATGGAATACAAATGTTTAGGTTACATATATTGCCTTTGCCCTGCCCAAGTCATAGCTACAAGCATGTCCATCCCCCAGACAGTGTTCACTGCACCCATTAGGTGTGAATATACCCATCCCCTCCTCCACCTCCCACCTACCCAATACATGATGAATGTTGTTACTATATGTGCATGTGTTGATCAGTTAGTACCAATTTGGTGGTTGGTACATGTGGAGCTTGTGATATTTCACTTAGTAGAATGGATTCCAGCTCTATCCAGGATAATACAAGAGGTGCTAGATCACCATTGTTTTTGTGGCTGAGTAGAACTCCATGGTATACATATACCATTTTATTAATACACTCGTGTATTGATGGGCACTTGGGTTGTTTCCACATCTTTGCAATTGTGAATTGTGCTGCCATAAACATTCTAGTGTAGGGCTGGGCGTGGTGGCTCACGCCTGTAATCCTAGCACTCTGGGAAGCCGAGGCAGGCGGATTGCTCAAGGTCAGGAATTCGAAACCAGCCTGAGCAAGAGTGAGACCCCGTCTCTACTATAAATAGAAAGAAATTAATTGGCCAACTAATATATATAGAAAAAATTAGCCGGGCATGGTGGCGCATGCCTGTAGTCCCAGCTACTCGGGAGGCTGAGGCAGCAGGATTGCTTAAGCCCAGGAGTTTGAGGTTTCTGTGAGCTAGGCTGACGCCACGGCACTCACTCTAGCCTGGCTAACAAAGTGAGACTCTGTCTCTAAAACAAAAAACAAAAACAAAACATTCTAGCGCAGATGTCTTTTTTATAAAATGTCTTTTTTTCCTTTGGGTAGATACCCAGTAATGGGATTGCTGGATCAAATGGTAGTTCTACTTGTAGCTCTTTGAGGTATCTCCATATAACTTTCCAAAGTTTCTACAAACTTTCTAGTTTGTAGTCCCATGCATATAGCTTTTGACTCCCCCAAAATGTAACTACTAACAGTCTACTGTGGACCAGGAGCCTTCCTGATAACAAAAATAGTGTATTAGTGCAATTTTGTATGTCATATGCATTATATACTGTATTCTTACAATAAAGTAAGCTACAGAAAAGAAATTGTTTTTAAGAAAATTGTAAGGAAGGAAAACTATGTTTACTATTCATGAAGTGGACGTGAATTATCACAAAGGCCTTCATCCTTGTTGTCTTCACTTTGTAGAGGAAGAGGAGAGGTTGGTCTTAACTATCTTGGGGGTGGCAGAGGTGGAAGAAAGTGGACCTGTGTAGTTCACACCATGTTGTTCAAGGGTCAACTGTATATCTAAAGAAATCTGTTTGTTTATTTGGTTGTTATATTATTATTGTCTGCAAATTATCAGATATGTGGTTGGGCTAGTTGCGCATATTTCTAATATTCATTTAAAGTAATCGAGTAATCTCTCAATCATTTAATGCTAAATATTTTTGGAAGGACAGCCACTTGGTTTTGAAATAAATTATTTAATTACGTAAGGATTGAATTGAGAATCTGAAATCATCAGTGGACTTTCCAACTGATACAACTCTAGAAGTCTTCATGTGCCCTGGAGTCCATGATAGAGCCAAAATTAATAATCCTTTAATTAGAAAAACCCTAAATTAAGGGTTAGTTTTACTCTGGGAACAAAGAATTTGGCATTATCTACATCCTAATTGAATTGCTAAAACAGTCATTTGTCTGCATGATGATAACTCAGATTTTTTTTATTTTGGTAAAATATATATAACATAAAATTCACTATTCTCACCATTTTAAGTGGCATTAAGTGCATTCACAGTGTTGTACAGCTGTCATCACACTCTATTTCCAAATGTTTTCACCTTCCCAAACAGAAGCTCTGTCCCCATTAAGTAGTAATTCCCCATTCTCTCCTCCCCCCAGGCCCTGCTAATAATATTTGTACTTTTCTGTTGTGCTTTTCTGTCTATGAATCTCACTGCTCTTGGTACCTCATATAAGTGGAATCATGCAGTATTTGTCTTTTTGTGACTACTTTATTTTACTTAGCATAATGTCTTCAAGGTTCATCCGTGTTCTAGGATGTGTCAGAAGGTCCTTCGTTTTTAATGCTCAACAGGCTGTAGTCGTTGTGTGTATGTCCCACATGTTGTCGTTTTCATCCATCCATCGGTGGATATCTCCCTTTTGGCCATTGTGATAATACTATCTGTTAGAGTCTCTGCTTTCAATCCTTTTGGACATATAACCCAAAAGTGGGATTACTGGATCTTATGATCATTCTTGTGTAGCTTTTTGAGGAACTGCCAAAACAGCCACACTGGTTGCCACAGTGGCTGTACCATTTTACTGTGCACAAGGGTTCCAACAATTTTTCCACATCCTTGCCAACACTTCTTATTTTCCTTTTTTTTGATAGTAGCCATTCTAGAAGATATGAGGTGGTATCTCATTATAGTTTTGATTTACATTTCCCTAATAGCTAAATGATGTGTTGAACATCTCTTCATATGCTTATTAGCCATTTATATATTTTCTTTGGAGAAATGTCTATTCAAGTCCTTTGCCCTTTAAATCTTGTTATTTGGTTTTTTGTTGTTGGTTTGTAAGAGTTCTTTATATATTCTGAATACCCCTTTTCAAATACATACTTTGCAAATATTTTCTCCTATTCCATATATTGCTTTTTCACTCTGCTGATATGTCCTTTGATGTAGAAAGGTTTAAAATTTTCATGAAATCCAATTTATTTTTTCTATTGTTGCCTGTACTTTTGTATCATATCCAAGAAACCATTGCCAAACCCAGTGTCATGAAGATTTCACTCTAGTTTTCTTCTAGGAGTTTCATAGTTTTACCTCTCCAAAAACAGCTGCTTAGGTTCAAACCAGCCCTCCTGCCCACACACCTGCCTCCTGCTGTGCCTTACCCCTGTCCCACACGTCAGCCAGGAAACACTGGCCGTGTTTCCTCCTGATTCGCAGAATAAACACGAAAGAAGTCCCTCAGCTCTTCTCCTTATGATAGACACATCTGTGACAAGTGTTTTAACATCCAGATGGTGGCTTGTGCAGCTGAACACATGAGGCCAAGGCCATGTAGGGTCAGTTAGCTTTATTCTTCCTCTCAGTGAGGTTACATATTTATTTTCTCCTTTTACAAAACCCCAGTCGACCATCTCTTGCCCACACTAAGTACTGAATGGGAGCTGTGGTGGCTCAACAGAAATTCCTCGCTGTAGCTAAAGAAATGACTCAGAGACTCTCAGTCTCTCCAATTTTGTGGAAAGCACAAAATTCTCTTGCTAAACAGTGTTTCTGGTAAAAGACAATCAGTATCTTGTCTGAATTTGATTTCATTGTCTTGAGCCTTGGGCTCTGAGCCACCTGCTAAAACCACACTGACTTTATAGCTGCTTCGTCACCAACTGCTGCTCCTGTCCTAGTCTGTGTCTGTTCTAACTCTTCTCCCCCGAGAAACTGAAAGTATTTAAAGGTCCAGTCGCCACACACTGTCCAGAAGTGCCCTAGACTGGCCTTGGCATAGGAGGACAAACTAGAGCTTTGGTTGTGCTGTCTCTTCAGGTGATAAACTGGGAGAACACACTCCACATTCCAGCCCAGGTGAAGCTGAGCCCCGAGGCCAGGGACCTCATCACCAAGCTGTGCTGCGCCGCGGACCACCGCCTGGGGAGGGGCGGGGCCGACGACCTGAAGGCCCACTCCTTCTTCGGCGCCATCGACTTCTCCGGCGATATCCGGAAGCAGCCGGCGCCCTACGTTCCCACCATCAGCCACCCCATGGACACCTCGAACTTTGACCCCGTGGACGAAGAAAGCCCTTGGAACGACGCCAGTGAAGGCAGCGCCAAGGCCTGGGACACGCTCACCTCCCCCAGTAACAAGCACCCCGAGCACGCCTTCTACGAGTTCACTTTCCGGAGGTTCTTTGACGACAACGGCTACCCCTTTAGGTGCCCGAAGCCGTCGGGGGCGGAAGCGTCCCCGTCTGAGAGCTCGGACGCGGAAAGCCCGGGTGTGGCGGGCCAGGCCGAGGGCTGCCAGCCGGTGTACGTGTAGGAGGCGGCGGGCGGCCCCGCCGCTCGCCTCTCGGCGCGCCCGGCCCGGCACGGGCGGCTCTGGTTTCGGCTTGTCCGCCGGATCGTCACTTGGAATTCTGGTCTTCACCGAGAACACCCGACACAGTCCGGATGCTCGTTACAGAGGGACTCAGCACTGCGTCGATTGGCTTTTGAGGACCTTCCCGCATTAAAACAATATTTTTTAAAACTCAGTACAGTTTAGAAAGAGCACTTATTTTGTTTATATCCATTTTTTCTTATACTAAATTATAGGGATTAACTTTGACAAATCATGCTGCTGTTATTTTCTACATTTGTATTTTATCCATAGCACTTATTCACATTTAGGAAAAGACATGAAAACTGAAGAACATGTGATAAGAAATCTCTGTGCAATAATGTAAAAAACAAAAAAATAACACTCTGCTCAGATGTCACGGAGACCATTTTATCCACACAATGGTTTTTGTCTTATATTTTTTCCCCACATTTCAAAGTTGTGATATAATGTTAAAAGCTGCTTTTTTTTTTTTTTTTTTTTTGCTTTTTGCATATTATATAGTATAATAGAAAGTGTGAGCAAGGTGATGATGTGGCGTGGTGTCAGATGTCTGGTGTGTGCAGAGTACTGCATGAGCAGGGTTTTTCTATTATAAAATTACCGTATCTTGCCGTTCACAGCAGGTCCTGTGAATATGTTTTTACCGAGTGTCTTTAAATGAGGTGTTCTAGACAGTGTGCTGATAATGTATCGTGTGGGTGACTTCCTTGCTATGATTGTATCCCTTACTTTGTTTTGTTAAAGAAATGCAGATGTGTAACTGAGAAGTGATTTTTTTTGTGTGCGTGTGTCTTGGGTATGTTTGGATTCTTTGGGGGGTAAACCTAAACATTTGTCCATATACTAAACTTATATACATCAAAAGGGATTAATTTAGCTATGCCAAAAAAGAAAAATGTAAGTTAATCATGGACATATGTCCTTTTCTGTAATCAGTATGCTCTTTCCCCCTTGGTATAGCTGGTATGTGGAATTCAGTAGCTCTGACCTTACCACTTAACCTTTTACCGACAGACTGCCCACGCTGAAAGGTTAATGGACGTTTTTCCTCCTGCCGTCTTGGACAGCCAATATCTTACCGTGATGAAATTTGAGTAATCTAATGGTTCTTTACACTTTTAGTGCGCTTTGAAGTGTCAAATCTTAACTTGGTTTAAACAATACATTTTCCTAACTTTTGTAAAAAAGCAAAGATTCTTCAAAGTGACATTGGAATAAAAAATAAGTAAGCCATACATATTTTCTTAGACGTATAGGTGTATGTATATACTACATAGATAAACACACAAAATATTCCTTATTTCAAATTAGTATGATTCCTATTTAAAGTGATTTATATTTGAGTTAAATGTTCAATTTCTTTTTTGCTTTTTAAAAAATCTGATGCATCATATTTTTCATATTATTCCACATATTTTTCCTTGAAGTTCTTAGCATAATGTATCCATTATTTAGTATATATCTAGGCAACAACACTTACAAGTTTATCAGTGTCTAAACTAAAAAAAAAAAAAAAAGATTCCTGTGTACTGGTTTACATTTGTATGAATGGCATATTCTGAAGTCTGCTGTGCTTGTAATCGTGACTGTCAGTATTTTCGCTATTTTATAGTAATGCCATGTTGTTATTTACAGCGCTCTGACATACTTTCATGTGGTAGGTTCTTTCTCAGGAACTCAATTTAACTATTATTTATTGATATATCATTGCCTTTGAAAAGCTTCTACTGGCACAATTTATTATTAAAATTTTGAATCCAAATCTCATAGTCAATGTCGTGTTTCATTGGAATTTGTAGGTTCTCTTATCAGCATGTAGTAACTCCCTCACGCTTCCCCAGTGGTTCTACTGCTGTCGGAGCCACTGTGACGGGAGGGGTGGGCAGGGAGCCTCTCAGGTAGGGCCTGGGGTGTGGAAAAAGGGCTTGCAGTTCGACATGCAAAGTTCAAGTCAGGCTGTGGCTCTGTGACCAACTTCTCTTCTGTAAAATGAGAACAAAAAATAACTTGTTATGGTCGTTGAGTGGATTAAGTGGGCTATCTGGTATATATGGTTGGTGATAAAATAAATCCTGAGTAGCAGCTAATTCCCCTGCATAATACAGCTAAACTGAGAGGACAGTTGTAGTACCTGACCTTTCATTTTAATGGCAGATGGTATTAGGAAATTCAGAAAAATATAAGTTTATTTACTTGGGTTAGTCTTTTGAATTGGTAGTCATGTGGTTTAGAAATAGTCACATGGTTTAGAAATCAAAATATATAAAAAGATATATAAAAGAGTATTTCCTTCACTTCCACTCAGTTCACCTCCCCACAGAAAACAAATGATATTAATTTATTGTGCACTATTAGAGAAAGTTTGTGCACACAGTATGAGAAAATATGTGTATGTACATTTTTTGCCTCTTACAAAAATGGGAGAGTATCATGCATATTTTTCTGCACCTGTTTTCTTCACTTGACAATGTGTCTTGGCAACCTGTATCACATGTGAAGGAACTGTTCATCCTTTATTCTTCCCACATGATATTCCATTGCAAGGGTGTTACAATCACACTAGTCCCATACCAATGGGCATTCAGTTGTTTCTGATCTTGTGATTTTTTTCTATTTTAAATAATATTAGAATAAATACCCTCTTAAATAGCCATTATTTTGTGTAAGTGGAAGTAATTATGTATGACAGATTCCTAGGTGGAATAAGTTAAGTGAATTTGCAATTTTTATTGCCCAATTGCCCTGCACAGATGCTGTAAGATTCCTCTGTGGTTCTCTCCTGCACGTTTTGCTGGGTGAGCCAAGAATGCAAGGCTTGACTGCTCCTGGCCTGGGCCTTTTGTCTGTCGAGGGTTGCATTTGCAGTGAGCAGCTGTAAGGGGATGAGGTAAGGTCTCTCTCCAGGTCAAAGACCAAGTTTTCTTACTGCTGCTATCAAAGAGGTAGATTCCCCAGGCTTGCTGTGCAGGTTCCATCTGGGTCTTCCAGGTTGCCCCACCAGAACTGATGCAAGCAGCACTTTCTGGTTGTGAAAAAGTTGTTTTTCTTGGATGAAGAGTCTCTTGTCTTGGTCCAGCATCCATTAAAGAATAACAGGCTGACTTCCTAGCTTGTCAGTAAGGGAAAGTCAGATTTTAGGCCTGATGACAGGTTAGGGTATGCCCAACAGAAATAAATACATAGGCGTGTGTGCCTGTAGCTTGCCAACCACGCAATGTATTGTCAACCTTTTTGATCTAAGATGTCTTCATACAGTTTTACTTGATATTTTTCTTATTTTGAAAGAAATTGACCATATTTGTGTATGCTTAATATCCATTTAAATATCCTTAAAACTCTGGGAGGCTGAGGCAGGTGGATCGCTTAAGGTCAGGAGTTCAAAACCAGCCTGAGCAAAAGCACGACCCCGTCTCTACTGAAATAGAAAGAAATTAATTGGCTAACTAGAAATATATAGAAAAATTAGCCGGGCATGGTGGCGCATGCCTATAGTCCTAGCTACTCGGGAGGCTGAGGCAGGAGGATTGCTTGAGCCCAGGAGTTTGAGGTTGCTGTGAGCTAGGCTGACGCCACAGCCCTCTAGCCCGGGCAACAGAGTGTGAGACTCTGTCTCAAAAAAAAAAATGAATTTCCTTAAAAGCAATGATCCTAATTTTGTGTATCATTTAAGTGTTGGTGCTTAACACCTGTCTTAGAGGAACCCAAAGGATTTCTGTTTCCTTCCTTGGTCTCTCCTGCTCAGCTAAAAGGAGCCGTCTGAATGGGCTCGTGGCCAGGAAGCTGACTGCTGAGAACAGGAAGAGGGAGACTGCTCAGAGCATTGCAGGGCACAGCCGGGCTTGGCGTCAGCATATCTGTGGTCATTTTTGTGTGTGATTGAAGTCTGTTGAGGAAAGAAATAGTGTATTACATTTGTTCCTGGTTTTCTTCACACTCACACGTTCTGTGTCCCTCCCAAATCTTGAAGCCAAAATCATGAGCCCAAAAAGTGTGCTTCCTCTGCATCTTTGTAGACTAGGCTATTTTTCAGCTGCAGGTTTTTGAAATGGAGTTTATCAAATTCCTCCTACTTCCTCCATATATGATTTATAAACCAAGTTTAAAGCCTCAGTATCTAATACTGTATTTCTACTCACAAAATTTAGCATAATCAAGATCTTTGCTAGTAAGTGGAAATTTGTAAGTAGCATGATACTGGTATTATTAACCCCATTATAGCTTCTTCCATCAGAAAAGAAGCTTTTTCTTAGCAAAGAATATTCCACTTCCAAAAAAATTTAATGGACAGTGTGAGCTTATTCATCTTAAGAAAGGAGGAAAAATATTGGACACTGGTATGAAATACATACAGCTTATTGTTTAAGGGAGAAAACCACGGTGAATGGCAGTGTTGCTTTTTGTTTTTGTTTTTAACTCACATCAGATAATTTTATAGTTTTTGTTTCAACCTTCGAAACTACTCTTAAAAACTCAAGGAGAAAGAAAGTCTGATATTTACTGGTATTTTTGCTTGCTTCTTTTCTTCCTGATGTGCCAAGGTTTTTTCTTTTATCTTTTCCATTCTTTTTAGAGAATGACCTTTAGCCATTCTTTGAGAGGTCTAGTGACAAATTGTTAGTTTTTCTTCATTTGAAAATGTTTTCGGCCGGGCGCGGTGGCTCAAGCCTGTAATCCTAGCTCTCTGGGAGGCCGAGGTGGGCGGATCGTTTGAGCTCAGGAGTTCGAGACCAGCCTGAGCAAGAGCGAGACCCCATCTCTACTATAAACGGAAAGAAATTAATTGGCCAACTAATATATATAGAAAAAATGAGCCGGGCATGGTGGCACATGCCTGTGGTCCCAGCTACTTGGGAGGCTGAGGCAGCAGGATTGCTTGAGCCCAGGAGTTTGAGGTTGCTGTGAGCTAGGCTGACGCCATGGCACTCACTCTAGCCTGGGCAATAAAGTGAGACTCTGTCTCAAAATAAAAAAAAAAAAAAAGAAAATGTTTTCATTTCTCCTCCATTCCTGAAAGGTATGTTTATAGGCTATAGGATTCTGGGTTAACAGAATCTTTTCTTTTAGCTCTTGAAAAATATCATGCCACTTCTTTCTGGCCTGCATGGTCTAAGAAGAGAATCTGTTATCATTAATTGGTTTTCACCTATAAATACGTAAGGTGGTGTTTTTCTTTGGTCACTTTTCAGAAGTTTAATTCTGCGATGGCTTAGATTTCTTTGAGTTTATCCTGTTTGTACTTCACTCAGCTTCTTGAATCTGTAGGTTTATTTCTAGTGCCAAAGTTAAGGGGCATTTGCAGCCATTATTTCATCCTGAGTTTTTTCATCACCCTCCTCTTCTAACTCACCTTCCAGGACTTTAATGATACAACTGTTAGATCTCTGTTATAGTTCCTGAGGCCTGGCGTTTTTTTCCCCCTCCATTTTTCTGTGTTGTTCAGTGTGGGTAATTTCTTTCTTCTATTCTACCTTCTAGTTCACTAGTCCCCCTGACGGGTCCTTCCCTTCTCTGTCCCCCCGAGCTTTGCACTTCACTCACTGTATTTTTCACTTCTAAAATTTCCAATTCATTCTTCTTTATAGATTTCTATTTCTTTGCTGAGGCTTTCCATCTTTTCGCTCGTTTCAAGAGTGTTTGTAAGTACTCACGGAAGCTTTTTTACTATGGCTGACTTAAAATAGTAGATCATACTGGAGCAGTGGCTCACGCCTATAACCCCAGCACCTCAGTAGGCCGGGGCGGAGTTCAAGACCAGCCTGAGCAAGAGGGAGACCCCATCTCACCAGAAACAGAAAAATTATCTCGGTGTGGTGGCACCTGTCGTCCCAGCTACTGGGGAGGCTGGAGAATTGCTTAAGCCCGGGAGTTTGAGGTTGTGGTGAGCTATGATGATTCCACTGCACCCCAGCCCAGGTAACAGAGATACCCTGCCTCAAATATATATATATGTTTATATATATATGATATATATGTTATATATATATTAGATCATTCTAACATCTCTGTCATCTCAGTGTTGGTATCTATGGATTTTTTTTTTCACTGAGTTTTGAGATCTTCCTGGTGCTTAGTGTGATGAGTGATTCTTTTTTTTTTTTTTTTTTTTGAGACAGAGTCTCGCTTTGTTGCCCAGGCTAGAGTAAGTGCCGTGGTGTCAGTCTAGCTCATAGGAACCTCAAACTCTTGGGGCTCAAGCAGTCCTGCTGCCTCAGCCTCCCGAGTAGCTGGGACTACAGGCATGTGCCACCATGCCCGGCGAATTTTTTCTATATATATTAGTTGGCCAATTAATTTCTTTCTATTTATAGTAGAGATGGGATCTCGCTCAGGCTGGTTTTGAACTCCTGACCTCGACCAATCTGCCCGCCTCGGCCTCCCAGAGTGCTAGGATTACAGGCATGAGCCACCACGCCCAGCCTGATGAGTGATTCTTGATGGACATTTTTGTGTTCTTTTCTGAGACTTTGGATCTTTTGCTTTAACTGTGTTTCAACAACATTGCTTTGGCAGGGAATGTGGGCCTACAGTCTCATTTTTGCCTGGGAAGATAAAAAGTCTCAGCCTCTTTAGACAGTCAGGGCTAAGCAGGGGTGGCAGTGCCTCCTCTCGTGTGTCCACCCCACACGGGTGGCCTCATTGCCACTGGGCGACGGTAAGTCCAGTCTTGACTGCGCTGGGCCTCCCCTGACACTGCCCTGGAGGGGCATGGGCGGGTCATCTTGTCACTGTGGGTGGACACCCAAGTCCAGGCTCCTCGCAGGGTGGGAGGGGCGTTACCAGCCAACAGGCGTGAAAATCCCAGCTCCCGACTGGAGCTCTCTGACGTCACCCTGGCAGGAATGTTGGGGCACCACACTGCAGCCTTTCAAGGGTGCCATGCTAGGTTCCCCGCTTGGTCTTTGCTGACATGGGTTGGGTGGAGCCACAGTTTCTCGGTGGTGACTTCCTGCAGGAGAGCAATTGTCTAAAAGCTGTCTTACTAGTCTACCACTTCCCTCGTCTTTTGGCCAGAGAGCGCAGGCTTTTGCTGGACTCTTTGTGCTTATTGGTATTTCTGGTTTGCCAGTTTCTTTAGCTCCAAGTTTGGAATATGGAGGCAAAAAGAAAACCTAGAAAACTCACCACTATGTCATTCCTTAGCTACCCAGGTTCCTAGCTGGTCTGCCTTCTCTCCACCTTCCAGTGACTTATGTTTGCTTCATATATAACGTCCTGGAGTTTTGGTTGTACTTAGTGGGAGAATAAGGAAAAGTACATCTACTCCATCTTCCTGGAAGTTGAAGTGGGTTTCAATTTTAATTTCAATTTTAACTCATTAAAAATCAAAATTCAACTCCTCAGTCAGACCAGCCACACTGCACCTGCTCAGCAGCTCTGTGTGGTCAGTGGCTGCCATGTGGCCAGCACAGGTCCGGGGCAGCAGCTCTCTAGTTTTGCATTACTCCTTGCATTGGCAAACATCCTGCTGAATTTTGGTACTGGTGCAAGCAGTTGTTATTCATCTCTTCCTTACACATCACCGACACTCGGTGGTGAAGACACCACAGTACCTTGGTACCCTTGGGGACCAGGCGCGTCCAACACAGCCTTTGGCTCAGAAGCATCACTGCTTTGCTCCTTCCCTGCCTGGCTGCTGCAACTACATGGTGCCTCCTAAAATCACAGCTTCCTGATTGTCTCTTCAGGATGGGGACTAATGCCTCCAAAAGGACCGTCCCAGTCTATTTTGTGCTGCTGTAACAAAATACCCCAGACTGGGCAATCGATAATGAACGGAAACGGATTTTCTAACTGTCGTGGCCCGATTACAGAACGGGGGATGACACACACAGAACATATACATAAGGCGCAGACAGACAGAATTGGCTGCAGTCCCGGAAGAAAAAAGGACACAGAGACAAGAGACGGTTTCAGACTGCAGCCAATTCTGCCTGTCTGCGTCTTATGTATATGTTCTGTGTGTGTCATCCCCCGTTCTGTAATCGGGTCATGACAAGTGGCGCAGTGAATAGGGTCCTGAACCCTGGAGGATCTTGGATCCTGTAATCAGGCCACGGCACTCACAATTCTGTACTTGCACAAAAGTTTCCCCTCCCCCCTCTCTCTGATCATGCCAGAATCCGGTTATTTGGAGGTCTTTTCTCAGCCTCTGCACGTGTCCTTCCATCGCCTCCTGGGGGCTAATCTCAAGTCAGTTGAGCTTCATGCTACTTCATGGACCCAAGTTCAAAAAACGGCAGTGTTAGCAGAACCCAGGGTGGAGTTTTGGGCCCTCTGACTGCAAGAGCTAAAGCAGAGGACACAAAAGCCCTCACCATATGCCCTCCGTAGACTGGCCAGAACCACTCTGTGGTTGGTGGCCTCTTATCAGGAAGAAATGCTGGTCATTTGTGTCAAGACCAGATAAAGGACTGGGCGCAGTGGCTCATGCCTGTAATCCTAGCACTCTGGGAGGCCGAGGCAGGCGGATCATTTGAGCTCAGGAGTTCGAGACCAGCCTGAACAAGAGCGAGACCCCGTTTCTACCAAAAATAGAAAAAATTAGCTTGGCATGGTGGCGCATGCCTATAGTCCCAGCTACTCGGGAGGCTGAGGCAGCAGGATTGCTTGAGCCCAGGAGTTTGAGGTTGCTGTGAGCTAGGCTGACTCCATGGCACCCTAGCCCGGGCAACAGAGTGAGACTCTGTCTCAAAAAAAAAAAAAAGATGACACAAAGGCAGGAGCAGTTTTAGGCGGTTGGTTGCAGTCAGTGACAGAACAAGTCTTTTTCCAAAGGGCAGTTCTGTTCAACCCTCAGGGAAGAAAGCCCGATGCTGGTCCCCATCTGGTCATGGCCATGAGTCAGTTTTAAGGTTTCTCTGGGCTCCCCTGGGCCAAGAGGGGACCTGTCAGTGAGTTGGGAGGCTTAGTACTTTGTGTTTGTTTCTTACTGCTCTGTGCCAGACACCGTGCTCCGTGCTGGGGATGCCCGTGAAGGCAGACCTGCTTCTTACTCCCGCGACTCACAGCGGAGCAAAGCAGTTAGGAATCATAATGCAAGAGTAACTTGATTGTCTACTCAGCGGTAGGATGGGGGAGTGGAGGACGCTGCCAGAGCTCCCAGGGCAGGACCAGATCCAGACCGGGAGGTCCGGGAAGGCCGCCCAGAGGAAGTGATGCCCCCTGAGAGGGGCTGACCAGGAGAGGTGCGGGCTGGGTGCCGCGTGGCCGGAGCTTCGCCACGGGAGAACTGCGGGAGGGAGACCTGCGGCTCCTCCCTGAGACACAGGCAGGGGCTGGGTCAGGAAGAGCCTCGTGAGTCTTATTAACGAAACTGGGCAAGGTTAGCCAACGCTGGTTGCTGTTGCTTGCAGCCAAAGAACTCTCGCGGATTCAAACTGAAGCCCAGAGCCACACATCTCAAAGCTAGCCAGGAACCCCAGAGACAGTGCTGCCTGGGACGAAGCCTCTGGCAGATCAGGTATTAGTGGCCCTATCTTATGGGCGGGGTGGATCACTCAGGCTAGCGAGCGCGAGTGACCCTCAGTGTCACGGTGAGTGACACAGCCAGAGCGAAGCAAAAACCCAGGGCCCTGTCTCACAGGGTGGAGGGGCTCCTCCTGCCACCTCTTTTTTATCTCATGTGGTTTCCAGCAAAATGCCTAGCTTTGGAGGGAATCATTTCAGTAGAGGTAGTGATGCGCAATTTAAGTATGTCAGTTAAATACAACAAGAGAAGGGAAAAGCCACATCAGCTGGTAAGACAGTGAAGGTGCCAAACTACGTCTTCCAATATTCAGAACAACTTTCTTGGATTTTTTTTTTTAAACAACCTCATGTGTTAAAACATAGTTTTGTTTTTTCTTAACTTCCCTTTTCCTTGACTTAATCCTCCCCTTACCTGACTCTTCTTGTGTTGAACAATGTGATTTGAGCAACTAGCGCTCCGTCCAGGGCATGAAGCGTCCCGCAACAACAGATCCTCCGAGAAACGGCTGGGGGCGGGCGCCACCTGGTGGCCAGAGTTGTGCCGACCGCAACTGCGTAATGAGGCAAATGCCTTCTTTGGTTTGAAAAAGGAACAGGCTGCAGAACCAAGATATTTTTCAAAGTAATAAAAAGGTATGCCCAGGGGCGCGGTGGCTCAGTCCTGTAATCCTAGCACTGTGGGAGGCCGAGGCGGGAGGATTGCTTGAGCTCAGGAGTTGCCTGGGTACTGTATTCCCTGGGGTACAGTGGGCCATTTCAAATATTTCAGGGAAACACAGCTCTGTCTGTTAGATGCCACTCTACGGTATTAGCTAAAGGTAGTTCACAGTTTCAGCATCAGGACACAATACATTCCTTGCATTAACGTGTATCTCTGCAATGCTGGGATGTTGTGGTCATCACAATTCAAAGCGAGTACCTTGTTCATGAAAGAGAATCCATGGGGGATAGAACTGAGGGTGGTGGCAGTGGCCAGTTCTGTTCCAGTGCTTACGGGCTTCTGCAGTGCCCGAGGTACCCTCGTCCCATTAGCAACTGTGGTTACTTAAGAATGAAATAAAAGCAGCAACTTTTCTTTCAATTTATATGACCTTTTAAACAAAATGGCTATGAGGTTTTAAGACACAAATACTCAAGTGGTCTGGAATACTTAAGTTGCAGTGGGAAGTAGCTATATGATAACGGAATGTAGCTAGGTAGATGGCGCTTTTGGTCTTGGGGCAATGGGGGAATATTCCTGAGACACTGAGAAGGTTTGGGAAGCTAGCATGCGCAGGAGTCAGTAGGTCTCCATCCCCTTGGTAGGAAGAAATTTCTCAGTAAGCCCGGGGGGTCTCAGCGGCTCCAGAATATAGAATGTAGAGTTCTTAACACCTTTTGTCCAGGGCTTTGGATGTCAGCCATAATTCTGGAACATGAAAAGAAAGAAAACCTGCATGAATCATTTGTTGTACGTTTATGCAAAATACAGAAGTGAAATAATTAAAGAATAAAATAAAGATAACATTTTCGTATTCTCTGAGGCAGCCATGGGTACCAGTTTCTCGTGTGTCCTAGAGAAATATAACATTTACTTTGTGTCGAGCCCTGTTCTGAATACTTTGCACTTATTATGGAATTTAACCCTCTGTGGTATCAGTGCTGTTCTTCTTCTCCTCAGACGCTCAGGGAGGCTGAGCAGCGGCCCAGATCCTCACAGATCGTGATGGCTACAGGGTCTGAGCTCTTAAACCCACTCTATGTTACCTGTCCACCCAAATAAGTGCTGAGGCAAAGATCTTAATCCATAGAGTTTGTTAAGCCAAAGTTGAGGAGGTGCCTGGGAAAAACGAGAACCACAGGCAGACCGTGCTTGTTTGGCAGAAGGGGAATTTGCAAGCGGCAGCATTTGACGTCATATGAGGGGCCGTGGTGACATGTACAGGTGAAATGGTTACATGCTTGTGAGGCTCGGGAAATCTAAATTTTACAAAAAATACGGGAAATGTTATAAGAAAAAACAGGAAGTAAAGGAAGCATCGGTTATGCACGCATCCCTGGGTAGGTGGAGGAAGGTCAGATCCTGTCTTGTCTGCTCTGTCACCTGTAGATACAAACCTGCAATTCGCCGTTGGTGTGGAGTGGAACAGGTTGTAGTTTTAGGAGCTAGACGTGGCCTGTGGACCTGAAGTTACATAGGCATGTCCTTGCCTATGGGAGGCCAGGAAGGAACTTCCTTAAGGAGGGCTGTGTGGCCAGCTCTGCACAGGTGCCTGAAGCCTTTGCCTTTCTTTTGGCATAAGGAGTTGGGGCCGTGGCCCTGAGACTTTAATTTTCTTTTTACTTACCTTTGTGCAGGCTTTGGGTCTTATCTTCTAAGACACGTCAATCTGATAGGAATAAAATGTCAGCTGTGTTGATATTAGTGAAGTTGAACAGTTTCTGTATGCTTATTGGTCATTTGTAAATGCTTATTCTTTCCATGGCTTTCCTTCTATGTGAACATTCGAAAGCTTTTAAAATGTCACCATTTTCTAGCCTTGTCTCTAAAAAAATAATGTGTTCATTATTTCGAACTACCCAATCAGTCAGAAAAGCTAACTACTGGGATAAACTGGAATCTTCTAAATTTCAGTGGATCAAATCCGTTTTTTAAAAATTAGAATTCTAATTTCCAGAGACTGAAAACCATTCTCAAGCTTTTCCTTCTTCACTTCTAGATGACAATGGTTATTTGAGAAAAATAAAAAGAGAAGAACCTCCCTACCTCTTCAAAAAACCTTAGAACATTTATTCCTTTGATAATCAGATTGTGAGTGCTGCAGGAATCACTTAATGCTACTTGGCTTTTTGATGACAAATGATTGTTTTCTTTCAACTCCTAGCTTACAGCCAACAGCTGGGAACACGAAAGGTATGTATAGGACGCAGGACTTTGCGATCATAAAGCCTGGGAAACAAAAGCTGCGGGGGAGCCGAAGAGTCCAAGGTTGCAAATCCTACCCTATCCCCCCTGTCAAGGACAAAGCTGCCCCTCCCCTGTCTCTGCAGGAGTTGCTCCCTCCCCCTGAGAAACCCTCTCTAAAACCCAAGGCTTTCCCCGCCCTCATGGTGGATGCTCTTTGGCCTCCACCCATCTGCACCCAGATGTTCAAAATAAAACAGCATTTTGCTACACAGGAGGCTTCGTGTGTCTCGGCTCCGGACCTAACACTGGCCTCCATGATCCTCCCACCTCAGTCTCCCAAATGCTGGGATCACAGGCGTGAGCCACCTCACCCAGCCATGTTTTTTCGAAGTGTGAGGAAGAAACAAACGTTAAGTGACATTTTCTTGTCTAAGGATCCGTGATGTTTGCAATTTATCTTTGCTGATTATTTCTCCATATGGGGACCTTGCTCCGTGTCTTACTGAACTGAGAGAATTTTGAATTGATACTGCCAAGGCATAGATTTAGTCTATCCCACCCAGCCCATCTGAGTTCTGGTAGATAAAGTGAGCAAATGCAGAACTCAACAACTGTTGCTTTATGTGAGGAATTGAGTCCTAAAGATTAAAAATAACTTAAACAGGCCAGGTACGGTGGCTGACACCTGTACTCCCAGCACTCTGGGAGGCTGGGGCAGGAGGACTGCTTGAGATCAGGAGTTTGAGAGCGAGACCCCATCTCTACACAAAATACAAAATTTAGCCAGGCATGGTGGCGCACGCCTGTAGTCACAGGTACTGGGGAGGCTGAGGCAGGAAGATCCCTTGAGCCCTGGAATTTGAGGCTGCAGTGGGCTATGACGACTCCGCTGCACCCTAGCCAGGGTGACAGAGTCAGACTGTCTCAAAAAAAAAATAAAAAAGAATTAAACAAATTCTCCTTAAAATACTATTTTTTTTTTTTTTTTAAGATAGAGTCTCACTCTGTTGCCTGGGCTAGAGTGTTGTGGCTTCATCCTAGCTCACAGCAACCTCAAATTCCTGGGTCCAAGCAATCCTCCTGCCTCAGCCTCCCAAGTAGCTGGGACTACAGGCATGTGCCACCATGCTCGGCTAATTTTATATATAGTTGTCCAGCTAATTTCTTTCTATTTCTTTAGTGGAGACGTGGTCTTGCTCTTGCTTAGGCTGGTCTCGAACTCCTGAGCTCAAACGATCCGCCCGTCTCAGCCTCCCAGAGTGCTAGGATTACAGGCGTGAGCCACCACGCCTGGCCAAAACACTATTTTTAAATTATCTAATGGACACCCATTTTTCATGTACTAGCTTCCTTTTATTATAATACTGATCTGTCCAGATAACTAATCTGCAGCACTAACAATTACATATTGGCTGTTGGCCAAATTTTCAAGAAGAGATTATTCTCACAGAGCAAGCTTTTTCATAGATAACCTCGCCTTCTCCTGGAATACGACTGCAGGTTTTCTTCCTAATTGAATTAGTGTGTGTGTTTCAGAATTTGGAACTTTTTTTTTTAAACACTAAAAATATTTTTATGTTGTTAAGACAGAGTCTTGCTCTCTTGCCTCGGCTAGAGTGCTGTGGCATCAGCCTTGCTCACAGCAACCTCAAACTCCTGGGCTCAAGCAATCCTCCTGTCTCAGCCTCCTGAGTAGCTGGGACTACAGGCATGCGTCACCTTAGCAAGGTTGATGGATGGATGCATTTACAGAGATCTATCAGGATTCTTGGCTGTTTTCCCCTCATGACTCGCAGCATTGCATTGGCAAGGTGTGTGGCTGGGTTTAGTGTGTAGACTGTGGCTGCAGACACAGCAAGGTCGATAACACAAGCTGGATGGCACCTGACACGGTGACGTGCACACGGCATGGCTCACAATCACAGTGGTTGTGGGTCTGCTGATGGCAGCTGGCAGCCAGTCCAGAGTGGCCTTTCTCAGGTTTCTCCTGCACTTGGGAACACTCTAAGTGTTCAGTTCCTGATACTCTTTATTTTTCAAGAGAGCATGTTAGACTGTAATGTTTTGTTTTGATCATTTGAAAATGTGGCATTTTAATTACTAGTAGAGAATCCTTAACGTATTTTTAGTTGCAAAATCTTAAGATTCTATCACCTCTACATTCTCTTCTAGCTTTAAAGTATCATCTGTTATGCACAATAGTTGGCTTTTCCTTCTTTGTACTGTGATGTCAGCAGCAGAGATAGTAACTATATTTTTGTTTAACAAATGTTCCCAGAGAGCCACTAGTTTAGGAAAGACAGGAAATATAGTAAAGTTGGCTATAAAGCAAATCCCATGAGTCTCAACTTAAAAAACAAAAATACCCCAAAGAAGCAAATAATCCTGTATTTCCAAGGAAAAGCGTATATGATACTCAACTAATCACTTCTGGTGAAGAGTAAGCAGGAATGATTTTGGAGCCCATGGCATCATAGTTGTATAAGGAATACTCTGAAAGGAGAGAGGATGTTATTTGTGAAACCTGCCTGGTTTCAGGAACCTTTTAACCAGGCATCTACCCTTTTCTAGACTACAAACATTTCTCTCATGCCTAGTGAGACATTACTTGAATTTGAACAACTTTCTCCTTCTCTTCTATTTTAGGATATGAAGAACATATGGCTAGGCTGGAATACTACCCCCTCCACCCTCACCCTAGGAGAGTGTTCTTATTGAATAATAAATCAAGGAATAACAAGTCAGGCATTGAAGGGGAGTTAACTAGTAGACAAATTCTAAAGTGTCTTCTAATATTGAGATTCTACAACTTCTATTTTTTCCCTGAAATCCATGGCTCCCAGTTATAACCCACTTTATAAAGCCTCAAACTTTAAAATACTGTTAATTTGAAAGGAAGCATACTCATCCTCGTAATTGATAGCATACTTTTCCTTTTTTTTTTTTTTTTTGAGACAATGTCTCACTCTTTATGGCCTGGCTAGAGTGCAGTGGCATCATCATAAATCACTGGAACCTCCAGCCTGAGCCTTCCAAGCAGCTGGGACTACAGGTGCATGCCAACACTCCTGGCTAATTAAAACTTTTTTTTTTTGTAGACAGGGGTCTTGCTCTGTTGCTCAGCTGGTCTTGAACTCCTGGCTTCAAGTGATCCTCCCACCTTGGCTTCCTAAAGTGCTAGGATTATAGGCATGAGCCACTGTATTGGCCCCTTTTCTTTTTTAAAGGGGTCTAGTTGCAAAATTCTTATGTAATTGCACAAAACAAATGCTTTGGAACCCAAGGCCTAGTCTGAAGCTTTATAAGCCTCAAACATTTAATGTCACAAACTATTCATTTATCTACACCTTTGCAGATATATCACTAACCTTTGGTAATTGCTCTTTGTCTCAGCTAGAGTCATTTTGTAATCTTTTTGCAGAGTGCTGTACTTGTTTGACTATTGTCTATGTTAGACACTATGCTTACTCAGTTTCTAAAAAGAACCATTAACTGCATTTTGGCTCATTTTACCCACAGGTAATAGAAGGTACTTCCTTTGTTTCTAAAGCAATAAAAATCTTGTTAATTCGCTTTCTCAACTTCGGGTTGTAGAGATGTCAAATACAAGAAACAGCATGTTTTTCAATGGGTTACTTATAAGTAGGCTGAAGAAACATAGGAAGATTTCAACAGAAGAAACTTAAAACACTGATGAAATAAATTTGATTCTCTGTGTCATTTCAGAAGGCAGAAGAAGCACCAAAAGGTAGAAGTCACAGAAATGTAGATGTCAGTTCAAAACAAAGCAAACTCCTCACCCAAACAACTTAACAGTTGCAGCTGGTTTGAATACCGCTATCAGGGCCAGGCGTGGTGGCTCACGCCTATAATCCTAGCTCTCTGGGAGGCCGAGGTGGGCGGATCGTTTGAGCTCAGGAGTTCGAGACCAGCGTGAGCAAGAGCGAGACCCCCCCATCTCTACTATAAATAGAAAGAAATTAATTGGCCAACTAATATATATAGAAAAAATTAGCCGGGCATGGTGGCGCATGCCTGTAGTCCCAGCTACTTGGGAGGCTGAGGCAGCAGGATCGCTTCAGCCCAGGAGTTTGAGGTTGCTGTGAGCTAGGCTGACGCCACGGCACTCACTCTAGCCTGGGCAACAAAGTGAGACTCTGTCTCAAAAAAAAAAGAGAATACCGCTGTCAGGACCACTTGCCTGGACTGTGGTGAAGGCAACGGAGGCCCTGGAGGTAAGGCTGGATTACTAGAAAGGTACATTCTAAATAATGTACCTTTCAACACGGATTCCGTAATTGGCATTACTATTATGAATTCCTTAAACTCGACCGAACTGATCTTACTGGATTCAAGGAGCCAGGTAGTCAAGGTGAGGGTTTTCCGTCCCTGTTTTCTCCCTCTCCTGTGTGAAACAGCCCTTGGAAAGTGAAAAAGGCGAGAGACAAAGACGGACTTTTCTGCTACAGTGTCGCAGCGGCCCGCTGTCCAAATGCATCTGGACAGCTCTCCTGCAGAAGGCCCTCCGTTAAGCAAACGAAGCGTCCCATCCTGAAATGCCCTCTCCCCACGTCAGGAAGGAACCGAGAAGCCGGAGCCAGAGACGTTCTGAAAGCAGGGCGCTCCCAGGCGGAGGAAGGGGGGAACGTCCCACGCCTCCGAGATCCGGCGCGGCGCTGGAGCGAGGAGGGCTAGCAGGGGTTGGGGAGGCGGTGTGGAGGGCGGAGAACCGAGGGAGAGGGCTGGCGTCCCGGCCGCGCCGGCGTGCGCGAGCGGGTGGCTGAGCGCGGGCCGCGAGGCAGCGCCACCGGATAGCACGCATGCGCGGGGCCCGGAGCCGAGCTGGACGCGCGGCGACCGCCGTCCGGGCCAACCGCCAGGGTTTCGCCCGGCGCCGGCTGCAGCCGCCCCCGCCCCAGCGTGGCGGCCCGGCTCCCTCTGGTCCCGTCGCCGCAGTCCAGAACCCGGCGGCCCGGCCAGAGCCGCGGACGCCGCGACGCCGGCGTTGACGGCGGCTGCGACAGCCTCGGGAGCGCGTGAGGCTCCGGGGTCGCGGCGGCGATTGGCCGGCCGCGGCGCCCGCTCCCAGAATGCAGCGCATGGCGCGTCATTGAAGAGAGACCATGATGGCGGCGGCGCTGGGGCCCCCAGAAGTGATCGCTCAGCTGGAGAACGCGGCCAAAGTTCTGATGGTGAGGACGCCGCGCCCCCCGGGCCCCGGGATCCGCGGGCCTCGGGCTGGCCCTCCCACGCCAGGCCTTGCTGCCCGCTGGGCTGGCGACCGGGAAGGCCCTCCAGGGAGCCCTGGAAGTGGAGGAGGAGGTGGCGGTGGCGTGGCGCAGGATTCTCCATCCTACTTTTCCTTCTGTCTTCGTACCCTCCTTCCTGGGGCTGTCCGATTATCCTGACTGCCCAGTACCGCAGCCGGGTGTCGGAATATAGTGGTGTAGGAAAGAGGGCTTCCTGTGCCGCGGGCTTCACCCTACACCTTTCTCTGTAGACCAGGTCGCAGATCTAGGCGCGGGGCGGGAGGTCAGGTTTGTCCCGCTGGGCTTGGTGTGGGGAAGGGCTGTGTGCGCGCTCCTGGCGGGTTGGTGTCGGGAGGCGAGGGATGGCACGGCCCGCTTGCTGTTAGCAACCCCTGTTCCCTTCGTGCATTCGGGTCCCCTAGCGCTTCCCTGACATGCTGCCACCTCCGGGGTAACCGCAGCCGGTAGCACGTGGATGGACCAGCAGGAGGGAGGGAGGGGAATCTTTGAGACCAAGGTCATTGGGGCAAAACTTGGTCCAGTACCGAGCTCCCTTCGCGCATTTTGGAGAACCAAATCTACGGTACTCTTTGATTTCCTTCTTACACTACCGTAAAGAGTTTGATTAGGTTGTTTACTCAGGGAGTTTGAGAAATCCAAGTCAAAGGATAAAAGTATTCCTTGCTGGGAGTAGAAAGTAAAGATAGACTACATTCAGTGTTTGTATTTGCTGGCTCAGCTTTGTTTTTGTAAATAATGACTTCCGTGTTTGTAGATATTTTTGGAAGTTAGAGGTTCATTTGATTACTTGAATTGATTCAGACTGTCTAAGAATTGTATGCAGCCAGCTTTGTTGCCTTTTTGAACTTTTCTTTTCCTTTTGGTTTGGTGTGTGTTCAAGCGTCACATTTAAGAATATTTGAATTAATTCTAGCAATGTTTAAATGTTACTGTTTTGAGATTCAAAGTATTAGTAATGTATTTTAAAATTATTTTTGCTTAATTTTTTATTAGGTAATCAGTATAGTTTTTTAATGAAAATTGGCATATTTTAGTGCACAGGACAATCTTCAGAGATCTTTGATTACAGAGGTCTTAACTGACAGAGGCTAGGATGAATATCAGGAGGAAATTATATCAAATTTTTTTGGTGCAAACATACAATTTTGCTAATAGGATGTATAGCTTCTGTCAGCTTCTGTCAGGAACTAGGGACCCTGAAAAATAAGAGCCTCATTTAAGCATTCTCCCTTCTGTTCTGCAGATGGGGAAACAGGTTCAAAAAGGTAGAAGTGACTTTTGCCCAAGGTAGATCACAGAGCAAATTAGTGATATAACTGATTCAGAACGTAGATGACCAGACTCTCATTTCAGAACTTTTACTTTTTTTCTTATAATTTTTTTACTCTAGCATTTGCTTCTTAAAGTTCACATAATACCATAAATGTTACATTTTATTACTTAGTGGAAAACTTCTGAATGTGGTATATCTATATTCAGTCCTATTTAGGTTATCAGATAAGCTACCAAATAAAGTAGTCCAGTCATCCCTTGGCATGGGTGAGGGATTAGTTTCCTGACCCTCCCCCCACACCTGCAGATACCAATATTTGCAGATGCTTGTCTCTTATATGCAATGGCATGGTATTTGCATATAACCTATGCACATCCTCACATATACTAAAATGTAGGAGGTGTTTTGATTTCGGAGACACCATTATTGAAAGGTTTACTGTTCCTATAGTATTAATACTACATTCATTTGAAACATAAACCCAAAGAATGCTTTGTTTATTTATGGTCTTGCATTTCCTTGGTTTTATTCCCCTGTTTATATTAGGTTGTTTTGGATTGTCTGTAGTGATTGTGTGCAGTGATAATGTAAGATAGAGCATGTATGTTAACTGATAGTAATGCATTATAGAAAAGTAATTTCATATATATGTTTTAAAACCTGAATGGATTTAGTAGGCCTAACTCCAACTCTAATGAAAGGGATTCATGACTGGTTTTCGTAGATTTTATTGTAGTGGAGTTTGGTTAATATCCTTAAAAATATGTCCAAATTTGTAGTGCTATACAAAAATTCTTACTTGATTCTTACATCAATCCTGTAAAATAAATAGAGTGACGAGATATTCTTAAACCTTATAATTGAGAAAATCCTATATTCGGAAACGGTTTTGCCTCTGATCATATAGCTAGATTGGTTCTGGAATTCAACCTCTGGACATTCATTTATTTTAGAACATTTCTTTGGTATGTATAGGTTATGCATTATGCCATGTATGCTGAGGAGACAGGAGAAGGATCTTCTTTTCAGGGAGTACATAGTCTAATGAGGGAGAAAGCAAAAAAATATTAGCCATTGTTGGTTCGTTGGTAGTGTCATGATAGAAGTATGTGCTAGTGTTCTGTGAAAGTATAGAGGACAAACATCTATACTGATGTGGGGATCTAGAAAGGGCTTCTTGGAATAAGATACCCTTAAGCTGAGTCATGAAGGCTGAATTGCAGTTTTCCAGTTGCATAAGGGATATCCCAGGTGGAAGGCTATATTTGTATGAATGCCTGAGAGAATACTGTTTGGGGAAATACAGTGCGTTTGGGGAATATTTGAGCATTCAGTTTTTTTGTTTATGAGTAGATACTTCCTGAGCCCCTCTTGTGTATAAGGTATGCTGCTTTTATTTTTTTGTAACCAAATGCACATGTCATAAAATTTTTAATTGAAACAATTTACTTTTCTTATTGGAAAGATTTATTACATTGAGTGAGCATCTTTATTTCAACTGTCTTGTCTTTTTTTTTTTTTGAGATGGAGTCTCACCTCATTGCATAGGCTAGAGTGCCGTGGTGTCAGCCTAGCTCACAGCAACCTCAAACTCCTGGGCTTAAGCGTTCCTCCTGCCCCAACCTCCCACGTAGCTGGGACTATATGTACATAACACCACACCCGGCTAATTTTTTTATTTTTTGTAGAGACAAGGTCTGGTGTTGCCCAGGCTGGTTTCAAGCTCCTGACCTCAAGCAGTCCTCCTGCCTCAGCCTCCCAGAGTGCGAAGATTACAGGAATGAGCCACTGTGCCCAGCCAGAATTTGTGGTTTTGCATTTATAAATCAGGTCATTCTATTTCCACATATTTATTTAATCATGGCTAACTAAGCATAACCTTGTTAACAAACAAAAGGAAGAAAGTCTTTTGAGTGAGAAAGAGCTAATAAAAAACCAATAAACTTTATTTTGGAGAAGAGAGTGGGATTTACTCTTTATTCATTTGTAATTGTAGAAGAAATTGGGTCCACTATAAAGCAACAGAATATTTTAGAGTAGGGACTTTCAAATTTTAATACATGGGTAATCAATTTTATGGTGATTTTTAAAACTACAGATGCCTTTGCTTTACCACAAGGGTTCTGATCTAGTAGGCTATGTTTCGTTCCATTCTCTCGTCTTAAAGGGCTGAGTAGGTCTGAAAGGGCACCAGACTTGTTGGCCTCTGTCTCCTATCCCACCTGTGAAGCTGTTCCTATGCATCGTCTTTGTTTTCCAGCCGGGGCTGACTACATAATTTGCAGGGCCCAGTGAAAATGAAAATGTGAAGCCCCTTGTTCAAAAAGCAGGAAAAAAAATGCCATTAAAAGTTATAAAATATAAAGCATTTTTCTTTAAAAATATTGTATTACTTACAAAGTATAGTAAGGGTAATAGTGATTTATAAATAATAAACTTATAAGTTATAAAAATATTTTTGGTGTCAATTTTATATAATACAATAAATAATATTTTGTGTGTTGACAGATCATACAGTATTTCTGGCTTGCTTTTCAATAGGTCATCTATGCTATAGGTCATTTATTAGGTCGTCAACATTTTTTACTTGTAGCAAGTGTATTTTTAGTCGGTATAATAGGAAGTGACATCAGTTGGTCTTGCCAAATGCAAGATTGCTAATAATTTTTGATAATTTTAGCTTTTGAGAAGGATCTTTCTGCTGATGCAACTGTTTACTAGAGTTGTTATAGTTTATAGGTTGTAAAAACACTATGATAAATTTTTGATTATTTTAAAATATAAATTTTATGCATTTAGAGCTGATGATTCTTGCAGAACATTTTTCTAAAAAGATTTGACTTTTCGGCCGGGCGCAGTGGCTCATGCCTGTAATCCTAGCACTCTGGGAGGCCGAGGCGGGTGGATTGCTCCAGGTCAGGAGTTCGAAACCAGCCTGAGCAAGAGCGAGACCCCTGTCTCTACTATAAATAGAAAGAAATTAATTGGCCAACTGATATATATAGAAAAAATTAGCCGGGCATGGTGGCGCATGCCTGTAGTCCCAGCTACTCGGGAAGCTGAGGCAGGAGGATTGCTTGAGCTCAGGAATTTGAGGTTGCTGTGAGCTAGGCTAACGCCATGGCACTCACTCTAGCCTGGACAACAAAGCTAGACTCTGTCTCAAAAAAAAAAAAGATTTGACTTTTCATCCAGATCAATTTCATATAAATTTGAATTTAATTTTAGATGTAAATTTTTTTTGTTTTTGAGACAGAGTCTTAACACTGTTGCCCAGGCTAGAGTGTCATGGCGTTAGCCTAGCTCACAGCAACCTCAAATTCCTGAGCTCAAGCAATCCTCCTGCCTCAGCCTCCCGAGTAGCTGGGACTACAGGTATGTGCCACCATGCCCGGCTGATTTTTTCTGTTTTTTGTAGAGATGGGGTCTTGCTCTTTCTCAAGCTGGTCTTGGACTCCTGACCTCAAGCAATCCTCCTGTATCGGTCTCCCAGAGTGCTAGGATTACAGATGTGAGCCACCATGCCCGGCCTAGACATAAATTTATATGATATTTTTAATGTTTCCTCTGACAATTCTTGTTACTTATAGAGGTCATATTAGACACCAAAAGTAGGAGCCAGGCATGGTGGTGTGTGCCTGTAGTCCCAGCTACTTGGGAGGCTGAAGCAGGAGGATCACTTGAGGCCAGAAGTTTGAGACCAGCCTGGGCAACATAGCCAGACCCCATCTCTAAAAAAAAAAAAAAAAAGAAAAAAGGAAAATTAGCCAGGCATGGTGGTACATGCCTATAGTTTCAGCTACTCAGGAGACAGGCAGTAGGATTGCTTGAGCACAGAAATTCAAGGCTGCAGTGAGCTGTGTTTGCACTGTTGCACTCCAGGCTGGGTGACAGAGTAAGACCCCATCTCTAAACAAACAACAAACAAAAAGAATCCAAAGGCTAGGCGCGGTGGCTCATGCCTGTAATCCTAGCACTCTGGGAGGCCGAGGCGGGCGGACTGCTTGAGGTCAGGAGTTTGAAACCAGCCTGAGCAAGAGTGAGACCCCATCTCTACTATAAATAGAAAGAAATTAATTGGCCAACTAATATATATAGAACAAAAAATTAGCCGGGCATGGTGGCGCATGCCTATAGTCCCAGCTACTTGGGAAGCTGAGGCAGCAGGATTGCTTAAGCCCAGGAATTTGAGGTTGCTGTGAGCTAGGCTGATGCCATGGCACTCACTCTAGCCTGGGCAACAAAGCGTGACTCTGTCTCAAAAAAAAGAAAAAAATTAAATAATATTAAAAAAAAGAATCCAAAAGTACCTTCACGATTTGTATATACTTAAAAATGCCACTTCATTCCTCTTGCTGCTGTATCTTTAATTATAAGGAAAAAAGTATTTAAAAATTGTTTTTCTTATTAATAATTGGTTCATCCAAAGCTTTGTATTACAGTAGTATTCTTTTCTGTTGAATGTGATGATCTTTAAACCTAATTTTTATTTCTAAGCATGTAGAGCAGTTTTCAAAACCAGGGATTCTAAACTCTTTGAAGAATTCGAATAACTCCCTAAAGTGCTTTATTACAGTGTCCCTGTATACATGTTTATTCTGTAATTCACTGGCAAAGTTCACTGCCTGCTTATAGCAGTTTCTCCTGTGGTGCTCAGGCCAGGAGAGTTATATTCGTGCAGGTGTCTAAGTGGCAGGCTCTGCAGATGGACAGGGAAGCAGGCCTCCCACTGTGCGTCCCAGCACTGTCCCCATATGGAACACTTTCTCCCTTTGCTTCTGCCAATCTGGGCCCAGATCCCATCCCAGCCACGGGGGTGGGGAGGGGTAGGGGGCTGGGGTGGAGGGGGGTGGGACTGTGGTGCCACAGATTGCCCTGAGGCATGTGTGTGCACCTGGCCACCAGCCTGTCTTCACTACTCACACATATGCTGCATTGTCCGATGGGCTTCACTTAAAACACAAATTCAAAGATAAAATTCTTACGAATTCCATGTCGGTGACAGTAGAACATTACATTAAGCATGGGGCCCTTTTGAGAGTAGGGCCCCTACATGACTGCACAGGTTGCGTAGCCATGAAACTGACCCTGGGCTCCAGTATAGTGGGCTTTCTTCAGTCTGTCACGCTGGGTCTGCACCCTCCTTTCAGAACCTTACACGTATGCATCTGTTGGCGTGGAACCCTACTCCCGTCTTTGCCTAGTTAGCTTCAGTTCTTCAGATCTCACTGTAGTTGTTTACTTTGTCAGAAAAAGCCTCACTACTCTGAACTAGAATAAATTCCTGTTTTGTAGTCCCATTTGCTTTGGTAGCATTTATTATACCTGCAGTTTTACACTATTTGTGTGATCATCTGATAGTCCTCTACTAAATTGTAAACTCCTTGAATGTAGAGATTCTCTTTGTTTTTTGCATGTCACTGACTCGAATTTGTGTCCAAAGCATCTAACACATTGCCTGGCTCATCGTGGGCATTTGATAGTAATTTGTAGACTGAAATATATAAGCAGAAGGCATGCAGTATAGTGGTGGGGTCTACAGACAGATTACCCAGGTGTGAACTGAGGTTATATTACTGCTTGCTCCTTGTGAGGCTTTGGATAAGTTATTACCTTTCCAGTTTCTTGTAACTTTTCTTCCATTGCTTTTTCTCTGCATCAGCCACACCAGCTTTCTGTTGATTCTTCTTCCTCTTGTCCTCTACCTGCCACAGGGCCTTTCATGTACTCTTCCTTCTGCTTGTAATGTCCCTTTTCACTTTTATCTAGTCCTGCAGGCCTCTTAGTCACTTTCTCAGGAAAGCCTTCCTTAGCCTCCCTGAACAAGGTGAAATTCACAGTCCTGTACTCAGATAACTGTGTAGATTATTTATAACATCTATTACATTTAGAATCCTATGTTCATTTGTGTGATTGATTAATGAATCTTGGTCCCCCTTCCTAGGTCCTAAGAGATATTATAATACTTTAGGGACCTTGTTTGCTTTTCCTTGATTGTGTGTACCTAGCATGTAGCACAGGGCTTTGACACATAGTAGTTGCTCAGTAGTATCTGTCGAATGAAAAAAATGAGTGAATAAATGAGGAATGGAGTAGTGTGAAATGAACCCTGGGAAATAGCCAGAGCTGAGTTATCTTAAGGTCTTCTTAAAATATTTTAAAGTTTTTTGAGACAGCGTCTCGTCTGTCACCCAGGCTGGAGTACAGTGGCACCATCATATCTCACTGCAACCTCAACCTCCTGGGCTCAAGTGATCCTCCTGCCTCAGCCTCCCAAGTAGCTGGGACTACAGGAATGTGCCACCACTCTTGGCTAATTTTTCTATTTTTGGTAGAGATGGAGTCCTGTTCTTGCTCAGGCTGGTCTTGAACACCTGGCCTTAAGTGGTCTTCCCTCCTTGGCCTCCCAGAGTGGTAGGATTATCGGGGTGAGCCACTGTGCCCAGCCTATCTGGAGATCTTATTTACTCTAATAATTTCCTTGAATTCATGCAGTCTACAACTTGTCAGATATGTGGTTTCCATGTTTGACTTGCAGCGGTGTGAAAAATCTCATCTGAGAGAGGTAACACGTGAGGTAGGAAGACCAGTTAGGGCTGTTGAAGTTGTTCAGCATAGAGATGATGAGATTTTGACAAGATCATGGTAGGAGGGAATATATTACTCTTCTTAATTTTTTTAAATGCTAAAGTAACTTTCCTGGTGAAGGAGGATGAATTTGTATTTGAGGGGAGCTGAGGAGTACCCCTAAAACAGCTTGTATAAGTTCAAAATTTCTTTTCTCAACTTTATCATAAAAATTTATAGAAATTTCATTCTAATCTATAATATATCTATGTTTTAATATAAAATTATTTGCTCCAAACTTTGAACAAGATTAATAATTTTAGAAAGCTGGTCTATCTATATTTTGTGGCTTTGTGGCAGGGATGAGAACTAATTAGAAAACAAATCAACAGTAAGATAATGACCTAATCAGGTGAGATTTTAGAAAAAAGTCACCCTCATGCTATATCAGTACACACACGTGGAAAAAACATGAAAACTTTAGGAATTGAAAGGTAATCTAACAGCGGATCTGGACTGTCTTGACTCTTCTTGGCTGTGTGACATTTGGCAAGTCATGTAACCTTCCTCTGTCTGTTTCTTCATTTCTGAAATAGGGGAGTGAGCTGGGCATGGTGGCCCATGCCTGTAGTCCCAGCAACTCTGGAGGCTGAGGCTGGAGGTTTGCTTGAGCCCAGGAACTCAACTTCAGACTGGGCAACATCTCGAGCCTCTGTCTCTAATAAAATAAATAAAGTAATAATTCTAAACTACCTCTGGGGGTTAATGCGAAGATTAAATGATTTAATTTATACTAAAAGGAAAGTGTTTAGCATAGTGCCTGGCATACAGTAAGTGCTTTATAAATGTTAGTTCTTATTTTTTACTTTAATGTATCAACTAATATTGCATCAAAGCACATAAATCAAAATAACCTTATAGTAAGCACTCAAATATTTGTTGAGTTAATTAGATTTTTTTTCCAGATGGCTATCTGATAGAACTGTTTGCACTCATGGGAATGTTCTATATCTACTGTCTGCAATAGGGTTGCCACTATATGTGTCTGTGGAACCATTGCAATAGTGGCTACTGTATTGGACAGCACAAGTCTAGAGTACGGCTGTATGTCTCTTTGTTTCATCTTCTGATTTGTAAACACTGATTCCGCATTTCAAATATTTCTCATAGATTCTGGCGTATTGCTTCTGGTTGTTGCATTTCCACTGTCAAAGTACAATACTGATTCTAGATATTAAATGCATTTTTAACAGGTTCTATCTTCTTACTTCTGGTTCGTTTCCTTGCTCTAGCATCATCAAAACATAATACTTTTGAAAACATTGATGGCATGCAATATTGATGAAGACAGGATGGATATATTCTTTGTTTCATAATTATAAATAATTTTCATTTTTTGATTTATAAATTAATCTAAAATTAGAATGACGAAAACAATGAATTGTTTCATAACCTTTATGTACACCTACTTTTAGCATTTGACCACATAAGAACTGTGTCAAGTAATTTTTTTTACACAGATATCATAAAAGATGAAAGAATACTGTCATATATCCTTTTAACAGAACAGATTGGTTCAGATTCTTGTCATAGAATATTGGGTATTGAAGTAATTCTTGTGTAATGGCTCTGAATGAGAATACTGTATTTCTGTTTTGTCCTTGGAAGTATAATGTTCACTCATTGATTCCTGAGTTTGAGAAAATTCATACAGGGCAGGATTTCTCAACCTTGTCACTACTGGCATTTGGGGCTGGGTAATTCTTTGCTGTTGAGGGCTGGGCTGTGTACTGCAGCATGTTCAGCAGCATCGATACCTTCTATCCAGTTGCCAGTAGCACTCCCCAGTTGTGGCAACCAAAGATGTTTCCAGATACTGCCAGGTGTCCCCTAGGGAACAAAATTACCTTAATTAAGAACCACTGATCTAAGATATCATCATCTGAAGACTCAAGGTCTGAGAATACACTTACATTTTACTATAATCAATTTTGTTATCATTCATAGAATCTAGAGCAGCTGTGTCCCTAAGAACTTTCTGTAGGTATGTTCTACATCCATGTTGTCCAATGTGATAATTACTAGCCATGTGAAGTGCTTGAAATGTGGCTAGTACATCTGATGAACTAAAATTTTAATTTAGTTCTAATTAATTTAAATAGCCTCATATGGCTACTGCATTGGACAGCATAGGGAATGTCATTTACATTCATCTTCTGATTTGCCTTAATTATGAGACATTTTCCGTTGTTAGTTTCTTCTCTTTGTCATTATGGTGGGAAGTGAAAAATTCCAAATTCTTAACACTATTCAATGAAACCTTTTAAAAAAAGACCACAAAGGCCAGGCGCAGTGGCTCACACCTGTAATCCTAGCACTCTGGGAGGCGGAGGCTGGTGGATTGCTCAAGGTCAGGAGTTCAAAACCAGCCTGAACAAGAGTGAGACGCCGTCTCTACTGAAAATAGAAAGAAATTAATTGGCCAACTAAAAATATATAGAAAAAATTATCCGGGCATAGTGGCACATGCCTGTAGTCTCAGCTACTTGGGAGGCAGAGGCAGGAGGATTGCTTGAGCCCAGGAGTTTGAGGTTGCTGTGAGCTAGGCTGATGCCACCGCACTCTAGCCTGGGCAAGAGAGTGAGACTCTGTCTCAAAAAAAAAAAAACACCACAAAGATGGTGTCTCCAGGTTTCTTTTTATACCTTCTTGAAAGATCATGGTATACTTTGGGCAATGTAATAAAAAAAAAAATTGAGGATAATGTAATAGAGCTGATTTATTTAATTATTCCTTCCCTCTTCTAGTGATGTCATCATTCTTCCATTTTCTTATTATTTTAGTCTTTTCTTAGCATAGTTGGGAATAACTTATGAGTCTGATGAAATAATTCCTCGGTTCCTTCACCTGTCTAGTGACTGAAAAGAAAAGAAAAAAAAAAAGAAAAAATTCCTCGGATGATGAAATAGCAATATATTTCAAGATATAGAAAAAATAGAATCACTAAGATCCTGTTGTATATATTAAGCTTATAAAAGGGTCCGGTGGACCTGTAAGGTAACTTTAAGATAAGAGTTTTATTTTTTAAGTAAAAAATAAAATATTTTAAAATTTTATTTAAAAAAATTTTTATTTTCTTTTTATTCTTTGGAAGACCTCTAAGAAAAAATAAAAGTCATGAATTACATGCTGTAATGCTTGATAAAAATATCAGATAGTTAGAAAAATACAGTTAGTTAGAATTGCCAAAAAAAAAAACCAACAGCTTCAAAAATTAAAAAAATTTGAGGTTAGTGGACCCTGATAAACTGACAGTTAAGGGAATGCCTTTACTGTATCAACATTAGTATGATGTTTGCTATAGGGTTTTTTTTTGAGACAGAGTCTCTGATGCCGCAGCATCAGCCCAGTTCACAGCAACCTCAAACACCTGGGCTCAAGTGATCCTTCTGCCTCAGCCTCCCGAGTAGCTGGGACTACAGGCACGCGCCACCATGCCTGGCTAATTTTTTTTAATAGATATTTTTAGTTGGACAATTAATTTCTTTCTATTTTTAGTAGAGATGGGGTCTCGCTCTTGTTCAGGCTGGTTTCGAACTCCTGACCTTGAGCGATCCGCCTGCCTGGACCTCCCAGAGTGCTAGGATTACTACAGGTGTGAGCCACCGCGCCCAGCTCTATAGGTTTTTTATAAATTCTTTTTTATCAGGTTAGGGAAGTTTCTATCCATTCCAACTTTGCCACAAGTTTGGTTAAGTATCTTAAACATGTTTGTGCATTTTTATGATAATATAATCTCCTATACTATGTTAATATAATGAGATATTAGTTAATTTTTTATTGTTAACCCAACTTTGTCACAGTGCACATTATTATCTTTATTTAAAAAGTCCATTGTTGTATTTGGCTTATGACATATATCTTTATTATTAATATTTTAATTGACAACTCATAATTATATGCATTTATAGGGTACGATGTAATGTTTTAATATACATATATAATGTGGAATGATTAAATCAAGCTAATTAAGATATCTGTCACCTCACTCATGTGAAATATCTTTAAGATTATTTCATCTGTATTCACAAGTAAGATTACCTTCTAGGTTTCTTTTCCTCCAGTGTCCTCATCTGGTTTTGGTATTGGGATATTTATGATATGTGAACCTCCTAAAGTGGCTTGAAGAGTGTTCCCACTTTTGTAGCCTCTTGAACAAATCTGTGTAGGATTGTAATTATTAGTTACATTTATCATCAAAAATTTGTTTGTTCTTTTACTTTTTATTTTCTGAGACATCTGTAGTTGGTTTTTCTTTCAATTCTTGCTTATTTATGTATTTGTGTTCTTCCTCTCCTACTTCCCTCCCTTGATTAATCTTGCAAAAGTTTATCAATGTTTTAGTCATTCCAGAGAAGCAGCTTTTGGCTTTTTTGTTTATCTCTATTGTGTATTTGTTAATAATTTATTTCGACAATTCTGCTTTTTTCTTTCATTCCATTTTCTTTGGGTAGATTCTGCTGTCACTAAGTTCTTAGGTTGGATGTTTTGCTCATTTATTTTACTATCTTAATTTCTGATGTAAGCATTCATTTATCTCTATCTAGTACTCTATTAGTATACTACAGATTTTTGATATTTAGTATTTTCAGTCAATTCTAGACATTTTCTAATTTTCATTATGATTTCTTTTTTCACCCTTGAATTTTTCTATTTTTTTGTTGTTAAGTCAATTTCTAATTTAATTTCTTTTGGTCAGAGAATGTATCATGTGCATACCAGTTATTTAATTTTTTTGGATATGTCTTATGGCCTAGTATGTTGTCAGTTTTTGTTCAGTGTGTGTTTGAAAAGAATATGTGTTATCTAGTTAAAGGTGCAATGTGTTTATGCCCATAAATTAAAATTATTAAATTCTTTTGTCTATGTAACTAGCAGTTACCAAGAGACATGTTATTCTTCCATTTTAGCAGATTTATTGGCAGTTTTGTCAGTTTTTTGTTTTATATATATTTGAGGCTGTGTATTACTATATACTATTTAGTTGACCCTTTTATAATTAATTATGAGATGGCCCACTTCTCTTTAGTAACATTTTATCTTAAATTCTGTTCTTTTCCCTGATAGCTACATCAATTTCATTAACTTTTTCCCTCTTCTTTTTGTTTTTTTAAGAGACAGCGTCTCACTCTGTCACCCAGGCTAGAGTGCTGTGGTGTTATGTAGCTCACTCCAACTCCTGGGCTCAAGCCATCTTACCTGGCTCAGCCTCCTTAGTAGCTGGGACTGTAGGCGTGTGCTACCACACCTGGCTAATTTTTCTTATTTTTTGTAGAGATGGGGTTTTGCTGTGTTGCCTAGGCTGGTCTTAAACTCTTGAGCTCACGCAGTCCTCCTGCCCAAGCCTCCCAAAGTGCTTGGATTACAGGTGTGAGCCACTCTACCTGGCCATTTCATTAACTTTCTTTTTATTAGAATGTTTGTCTTTTTCCATCTTTTTACTTTTAGCCTTTCTATGCCCTTGTGCTTTATATGCATTTTTTATGAACACATAAATTTGAATTTTCTCTTTTATCCAGCCTGACAGTCTTTGTTTTTTATCTAGAACATTCAGTTTATTTTTTTTTGTGATTACTGATAAATTCTAATTTATTTCTATTATTTTTGTGTGTGTGATTTTTTTCTTCTTTTGGGGTTTGATAATTTTGTTTTTGATTACATAGTTTGGATGTCATAAACTACATTCTTAATTTTAATTTTTATTCTTTTATTGACCATGGTAGACATTTTAACATCCATACTCACTTTAGTTTATCTGTATATTCTATCTAAGCCAGAATTGAACAAAGACTTAAAAACATCTCTCTCCTGACTTAATGTGCTATTACTGTCCAGAGTTTTAATTATCTTTTTTTCAATTTCGCAAATTAATCATTTAAAAATATAATCAGTATTTGTTTATACTTAGTCAACATATTTACCAGTTTCTTTACTCCTTCATTGTCCTTTGTGTTCAAGATCTTTCATCTGGGATCACTTTACTTCTTGAAGTATTTTCTTTAGGAATTTCTTTAAGGAAGAGTACGTTAGTGGTATACTCTCTTGGTTTTTATTTGCAGTAGCATGTCTTTATCACTCTAATCCTTGAAAGGTCATTTCCCTGGATATACATTTCTAAGTTAATCGTTATTTTCTTAGTACCCTGAAAATGTTATTCTGCTCTCTCTGGTCTGGCTTCTTTTCTTGCTTTAAGAAATGCACTTCAATCTGTTATACCCTTTGAAGGTAAATATCTTTTTTCTTTGGCTGCTTTTAAGATCTCTTGTGATTGTTGAATTCTTCACTTTCACTGTGATATCAGTACTATGATTTTCCCCCTTTTTATTCAGTTTGGGATTCACTGGGCTTTCTGATTTCTAGTTTTAGTGTGTCTCTTCAATTTTGAAATACTTCCTGTTATTAGGTTTTGAATCTTCATCTTTCCCTTTTTTTCCTCTTCTCCCATTGGAACGTCATGCTGTGTCAGGCCAGATCCTGGCACAGAACGCTGAAGGGGGCAAATGAAGAGAGTTAACGAGACTGTTGGCAGAGGTTTGGGGAGGGGTAAGGTGAAGGGGACCACGCAGGATGGTGAAGCCATTCTTGGGGCCTGCAAGGGCAGGGAGGGGGAGCAGAGGATTTGAGAGAGCTGTAGCTGTGGGAGAGGGCAGCCTTGCAGGAACTATGGCTTTCTGTGGGCTTTCCGGGAAGAGAGTGAAGTGGCCTGGGGAAGCCCAGGAGACTCTGCAGAGAGCAGAGAATGGACCTTTACTTTATTCTCTAGGACTCTTCACATTTGTGCCTTTCTACATGTATAATAATTTTTCATATCTGTCTTCGGTTTTCCCAGTTATCTTTTCAGTGTGTCTAATCTGACTTTTCATCTATTGAATTTATTTTATTTTTTTTGGAGACAGAGTCTCATTCTGTTGCCCTGAGTAGAGTGCCATGGCGTCAGCCTAGCTCACAGCAACCTCAAACTCCTGGGCTCTAGCAATCCTCCTGCCTCAGCCTCCCAAGGAGCTGGGACTACAGGTGTGCGCCACCATGCCCGGCTAATTTTTTAGTAGAGACGGAGTCTTACTCTTGCTCAGGCTGGTCTCGGTCTCCTGACCTCAAGCTGTCCTTTCTCCTTGGCTTCCCAGAATGGTAGGATTACAGGCGTGAGCCACGGCGCCTGGTCTGTCTGTTGAGTTTTTTTTTTTTTGAGACAGAGTCTCGCTTTGTTGCCCAGGCTAGAGTGAGTGCCGTGGTGTCAGCCTAGCTCACAGCAACCTCAGGCTCCTGGGCTCAGGCGATCCTCCTGCCTCAGCCTCCCGAGTAGCTGGGACTACAGGCATGCGCCACCATGCCTGGCTCATTTTTTTCTATATATATTAGTTGGCCAATTAATTTCTTTCTATTTATAGTAGAGACGGGGTCTCGCTCTTGCTCAGGCTGGTTTCAAACTCCTGACCTCGAGCAATCTGCCCACCTCGGCCTCCCAGAGAGCTAGGATTACAGGTGTGAGCCACAGCACCCAGCCTATGTCTGTTGAGTTTTTAACGTATATTTGTATTGAAGTATGTTAACATACAATAAAATTCATAAATCTCAATGTCCACTTGGATGATGGTGTGTGATCATATGTACCTCTGTAACTACCATCCAAACAAAACATGTCTATTAATATTTATATCAATTTTAAGCAATTTTCTCTTACTGCTTGTAAAAGTTCTGTTGTGGTATCTTGCTCCTTTTTTTAAAAAAATTATTATGGTAAAGTACAACACAAAATTTACCATTTTAAGTATTTTCACATTGCGCAACTATCACCAGAATTTATCACTATCTCCAGAATTTTCCTATTATCCCAAACTGAAACTCTGTACCCATTAAAAAGTAACTCTCCATTTCATTCCCCAGCCCCTAGTGACTACCATTCTGCTTTCTATGAATTTTACTATTGTAGGGACTTCAGATAAGTGAGATCATACAGTATTTTTCCTTTTGCGTGTGGCTGTGTTCCTTAGCATAATGTTTTCCAGGTTCATCCACATTGTAATGTGTCTCAGTACTTTATTCTTTTGTATGACTGTATAGTATTCCATTGTATGAATAACATGTTTTGTTTATGCTTTCATTTGTTGAACATTGTGTATACTCTGTTAAAGTCTTGCTTTCAGTTCCTTTGGATGTGTACCTTCCTTCATTCCTTTTTTCCAATGTATATATCTATCTAAAATAATGCTTTGCAATGCTAAGTACTCAACAAATGTTAGTTGTTATCATTAAGTGCCTCACCCTTTGGTATGTGGCCCTAGGAATTTAGAGGTGAATAACATAAGGTCCCTGGTGTCCGAGAACTAATAAAAAGGAAAGGGGAGCAGATGCAGACTTGAAGCCCATTGTGCTGAGATGGGTGGTGGAGGTGGACCGGCGCTGCATCACGCGAGGTGGGGGGGTAGATGCATAATATGCATGTATAGTGCTTTTCAGGGATGATGAAGGATAGAATGTATGATTCAGAAATTGCCTGGGTAATTCATAGTTGGTTTGTATTTGTAGCCTTGTAACATGGGTAGTAGTGTTTACTAATATGCCATATATGCAGAGTCAGAAATGTCAGTAGACATTAATGATGAGCTGTCTTTTAAAAATACAAATTCACCTTGTTGAACTATGGAAAGTGGTGGGAATAAAGAATTTGAAAATGGAAGGGCAAAAATATTTACTTCTAGGATATAGCCACTGTTCACAGTAATTTATTAGTAAAGGCTTTCATAGAAAGTATTAAAGAATTTAACACAATTCTTAAATAGAAATATTTTCAGTTTTACGTAGAGAACTGTAGAGGGTGCTATATCATTAGGAATTGTAGTCTGACCTAGCTTTAGCTAACTAAGAATTCTCTTAAGCTAGAGTTTCATAGGAGTAAGTTTTTCTTTGGTGTAAATCTTTTTTTTTTTTTTTTTATTTTGACTGAAATTAGAGTGACTAATGTTGCATAATGGATATAATTTATAGTGAATATTGAACTTGTTTACAGTGTTTTTCATCTTCCAGGTTCTTTGATATAATTGAAATTGTGATTTGTTCTCTTTATATTTGTTTGAATAATAAAGGTTTATTTTCTCATCATCCACTCCCACCCTCCCTTCCCAAATTAAGGATTTGTAGGTCTTAATAGGTCAAAAGACAACCAAACTATATAACAGTAATATATTTTAGGTGGGTCTGGTTCCAAAGAGTATGATCTTTAGAACAAAGATTGTTACACCTGGGAAGACTTCGTTTTTGTTAAGATGGAGTTATGGCTTTTTTGACTGATTAATTTATTATTCAAAGAGGAGTTCTATAAATTCTAAACCTTTTAACTGTTAACCTAATTTTTCTGGTTAAATAGTGATTTTAGAAAACTTGAGGTAGAATTATTTGATCCTCTATCTTAAAAGATTGCTTTTAGTAACTTAGATTCAATTTTACCAGTACTGAAGAATTTAGGAATTATTTGCACTAGGTTAAGTTAGACTGAGTGGTATATCTTGAAATAAAAGGTGATGATAAGTTAGCTATGCTTTAAAAAATACAAAAAGTGTTAGATAAGGATCTCTTTTTCTAAAATGCAAGCAACTTTAAAGGATTCTGACCCTAACTGTGCCAGGAATTTCTTCCTTTTTCCTGAAACCATATTTTAAATATTTAGTATCAAGTTTTATACAGTAGTTGCTTAAAAAAATTAGAGTTTTTCCCTAATATCTCCCCAAAGTGAAATTATTTTCTCCTCTTGTGGATAAAAAGCTTGCTGTTACTCAAGCTTTTTCATTAAATAAGCATACTCTGTTTTTGTTTTTAATTCTCAAGGCACCACCTTCCATGGTCAATAATGAACAACGCCAGCATGCAGAGCACATATTCTTATCATTTAGGAAATCGAAATCACCATTTGCAGTTTGTAAGCATATTTTGGGTAAGTATTCACTTAAAAAATATTTTGGTATAATCAGATTTGATGTTTCTGTCTTGAACGTTAGCTATTTTAAATTACCTTTAAAAGTAAGCAAATCCATACAGCTGAAAATTTTCATTAATAATAATTCTACTGCAGTGGCTTTAAAGATCTGACAGACAGGAAGCTTTGTTTTATTTTGGATTCCCCCCCCCCCCAGACATAGTGTTCAGTAATTTTTTTTATTATTGACCATAACATGAAGGTGTTAATGGTGGTGTGAAAATTTAATGTTTTTTTCAGCTGTTTTCAAATGTCATTTAATGTAGAAAATGTACTATATCTCTTATCCCAGTGTTAGTTTTAAAATTAAGGTGGTTTTTGAAAGTGTCTGCATTTTCTTTCTTTTAGTTTGTTTCTCCATAGTGCATTAAAAAAAAATTTAGTTCATACTTGGCTTGCTTAGCGAATATTAGTCATTTCTGGGTAGGTTATCACTATATATACTAAAATAAAGCACTGATTTTTACTTTTGTACAATATGTTTTATGAGTACCTTTTATCTGACACATGTACAGAAATGATCTTTTCTAAACAATCCTAAGAAATATAGCTCTCTTGTCCAAAGATGGCATTTTCTAAAAGTTATATATGATGTTTACCTTTGCCTCTTAGATATTTTTCAGTGTTGGTAACAGAGATTTCATTGGTTGTTGTTATTTTATAGCTTGATTACTGTTGGCTGTTTTTCTTAGTTGGAGCCATCTTTTATAACCCATATTAATGCTCCACAAGGCTATTTGAGTCATTCACAACCATAAAATTGGTTAGTTGAGTATTAGGAACTAAAACATCAGACCTTTTATTCTTATGATTTCATTTAATAGTAAGACTTACCTGTTACCCACCACCAGTACACTGGTTTCCAGATTGAAATAAACTACAAAGTTATGTGTTAAAAATGTTATACATATCAGGGCTTATGAATGAGAGTTGCTCGATTGTAGCAGCAAGAGTGAACTATCAGATCTAGGTGCCAGTGGTGCCTGCCCCACGTTGTCCACTTGAGTAAATAGCTTAACCTCTCTGGGCCTCTTTTTCATCTGCCATGTGGGAATGATGTACCATTTGCCTTCATGGACTTGCTATCTTAAGTTGTTGTGAGGTACAAATGTAGTTACGTAAGTAAAAGCACTTTGTGAATAAGTATGGTAAATGTCATGGCAACATTACCTAATTTTAAATAGCTTTAAAAAAACATGACCAGCTGAAATGCTATGTTCTGTGTTTGCAAGGAGGCTAGTAGCAGTGGTGAAGGCTGTCTCATTCAGGAGTCAGAGGAACAGCTTTAACAATTACCTTTTAAATTCTCAATGAGGCCATTTAAATTAATTAACTTATTTGGTTAGCTTTTATACTTGGATCAATTTGTTTCTGGCACTAAGACAATTTATGTTATGTATGTGGAGGATATTTAACTCAATGTTAAATTGAAAGAAGCAAAACTAAGCATCAGCATAAGGAGTTTAAAAGAGCATTAACTCATCCTTACTGCCTTTAAATTGTTCAGCATTGATAGATTTAGAGAACCATTGTGTTAAACTATAAACCTAAAATAATTTTAGTCTGGTTTTCATGGCATATGCCGTAATTACTTTGACTAGGCATCAAACATCAGTGTTTCATCTGACTTTCTATTATAATTCAATTGTCATTCCATACTAGTTGGGAAATAGTTGATCTGTGTTGTAAATATTTTATTAGAGCTTATTTGTTTATATCACTCTTTTTTAGAGTATTTATATTTTATGAAGTACTATTGCTTTGTTATGATTGAGCTTGTTTTGGAATACTTTTGTTTTCTTGATAAAAATTTTCTAAAGAGTAGTATTGCTAGTTCTGGCCATGCTTTTAAAATCAGTTTGGGTTTTGGGACATTGACTATTTAAAAGGTGGAGTGCATGTATTACAAGCATAATCATTAATGTACTGCAAAGCTCTGTGTTACATTAATGTTTACATCTAAACTTCACAGAAAATCTTTTAACTCCTTACTCAGTTGCCACCAGCACAGAAGGGTAAATTCCTCTAAGAAGACTTCTCATACAAGTGGCAGTCAATCGCAATTCAGAATTTTCACATTCTTATTTAGGGATTAAATGTCATTTTTATAGAACGTCTGGGTAATATATTCTAATAAAGGGGAGACTTTCTCTTTGATGCTTCCCTTAAAATTCTGGCCTCTTAAAATTCTTCCTTCTCACTTCTACCTCTTCAGTTTTATATGTTGCTGATTTTTCCTCATTTCTTTCTCTTCTTATCCTTTTATTTTCATTCTAGTTTTAATTTTGTTTGCTCTTTTCTGTGTGTGTGTGTAGTGTACGTGTCTGTGTGTGCATGTTGCATTTGTGTGCATTTTGTCAGAAGAGTACTTTAGACTTCTTCACCTCAGAAGTCTTTGGCGCTTAGGAATTTACTAGTTTTTTAGGGTCAGATCTTCCTTCCGAGAGACCTATGAGTTCTGTTCTTGTTAAGGAAATAGCCACGAACCATGAGGGATTGGTTCTGCTTCTTCTGGAGCTAACTTTGTGGCATTCTTTTGTCTTTCTCTCAGAGAGGAATGGATTTCATTCACTTCTGATCTCAGAAGTAGCCAAAACAAAACCAAGTAAGAAATCTCCCAAAAGTTGGTTATCTCTGGATATGGAAAATTGTTTTCTTAGGAGTGCTATCAATTATTGGGAATTGATAGATCATCTTTCACCTGAGACTTTTTATTATTAGTTGGTGTAGGTACCATTATGTCAAAAGAGCAGACTTTTGGAACTTACACTGCCTATGCTTTGGACAGAAATCTTTAAGGCCAGAGAGGAGATTGTAGTAGTTATATATCTGTGGCTTGGCTACTAGGGTTTTCTTTTCTTTCTTTTTTTTAAAATTTTCTTTCTTGATCAGAATGTAGTCCTTTTTCTCTCTTGTTATTTATTTTACGTTAACTTTTATCTTCATGATTCTGGCTAGTATCAGATGGCTGACAAGATACAAATGAATTTTATTTATATAGTTATTATTAAAGAAAGTTACTATAGTAGCAAGTACTAAAGTGGCCTAAAGTAGTTTATTATCTGGGCAGTGTCCTAGTCAGTGGCAGATTTTCATAAATTGTGAGTTCTTCATGAAGACCTTGCAGTTTCAAGCATCTTTATAGCAAATAGCAAGAATGAGACTTATGTGTACATGTGAAGTTCTAATCACATACTGTTAGGCTTCTAGAGTCCTTTCTAGCATCTCCTGCACACTTATATATAAGTTAAGTTTATGGAGGCTAATGATCGTTTTCATGGAGAAAATGTAATTTATTAGCTTAGGAAAATTCTTTCTTTTAAATTTAGAATTTGGCTTTCTTTTTTTTTTTTGGATTCTTCCATTTTTATACACAGCTTCTTATGGGAGTAGTAATTTAGAGATTGTTATTTAATACCACCTAGAGGTATTTAAGAAAAAGAGTGTGAAACTTCTTTGTCTCTTGAAAACTTTTGAACATTCATCTTCTGTAATTGTTCCCTCACCCTGCATCCCCCCACAAAGGGCAGAAAAGAGGCGAGAATACAAGCACAAGTGGATATGAGAATGTGGTCTTTGCTCTTGAGCATTGGAGGCGCTTATTTGGTCTTATCTTCAGTGACATATGCAAAGGGGGCAGATTAGTATTGCTCAAGGAACATTTACAAGACATGTGACCTTGAATTTCCTTTCTTTATCTCTTAGGGAATCAGTTTCTTGTAAACTGTAAAAATTCCTGTAAAATGCATGAATTAATTTAGATGATCTTTGGTGTTCTATTTCTAAAATTCTGAGAGTCCCACAGAATTTGCTTCCTTTTTAAAATCCATGGTTAAGGATTTTGGGTTTCTTGTCCGTAAATTTTTTACTATTGCAGTAGAAAATAAAGACAAGCAAACAGCTATCCTTTTCTTCAAGAAGAGGTTTATAATGAGCGATTGTTTGAATTACCTTTATGAGATAGTATATTTCTCCTTAAATGACCTATATAGATGTATGTAGCTGGTTTCTGTTTCAAATCCTCTTCCTTTTTATATACTCCCAGAACTTTAAACACATCTTTTATAATAGGTTCACATTTTTAGAAGCTATTGTTTTATTTTAATTATTTATTTTAAGATTTCAAAATTTTTGTGAATTCTGATTATCATCTGATTAGAATTCATGTTAAGATAGCATAGAATGATAAAAAAATTTTTTTAAAAAAGGTCCAGATTGATTCCTCTTATTACTTTTGGTACGTTCAAAATGCCTATGTAGTAGTCTAATGTGAAAGGAATTTATGTAGGTTATACCTTGTCTCCTACATTTTTATAGCTAATTGTATCAAGACCATTTTTAGGATTTTTAAATGACCTGAGCTTGAATGGGAGAGAAAACAGTGCTCTCTTCTGATAAATTCTTGAAGGTGCCATTCTACGCCTAGAGTTAATTTCTCATGGCTTTCAGATACTCATGTCCAGTGATCTTGGCAAATAATTTGGAGTCTAATCATAGACTTTTCGTGGATTTCACATGATGGTTATTTTTTAGTGCTTCAGAAAATTTCTACTTTTTCTTTACTTCATTTTGACTGTTCTCCTTGTTGATAATGCTGTTTGGAAACTGATTGTAGTGGTATTGGTGAATAAAAGAAAAAATAGAAAATTAATATAAAATTTTTCTTAGGTATGTTAATTTTCTATTTTTTCCCCTCAATTCAGTTTTTAGTTCAGATACTATAACTTGCTAGTTAAGGCTGGTTCTTTCTACGTGTAGCTTTGGGGTTTTACTCAGTTTGATCAGTATTGCAATCAGAAAATTCACAAGAACTTCTCACCTTGTGTAAATGTGACGCATTGTTTTACATTTTGAGAAAAATAACCTAGACATGATTGTGTTTAGTTCTGAACTTGCTATTGGAGATGGGTCATCCTGCTGAAAGCTTAATTACTTAAAAACCAAAATATTTTAACAGCATGGCTCATCACAAATGGTAATGTTCAAAGACTAGTTTCTTAAGATATTTTTCAGATACAAAGTTCTGTTTTGCACAGGGTGAGACTCTTAGGAAATTTTCTGATTGCTTTCTATTTTTATTTTTATTTTTTTTAAAGCTGTGTTATTTTTTAGTTCTTCATGCTTTGGAAGTAACAGTTGAAGAGAGGTGAGGAAAGTTTGTGAAAATTGTGATCGGTGATTAGCTGCCACCTGCCTGAGGTGTCTTCTGAGAGGAACTAACCTCTTTGTGGTGCTAGAGCAAGGTCACTGGATAAAAAAAAGAACAGGTAATCATCTTATTCCTTGTCTGAAAAGTTCTGTTTTAAAATTAATAAATGCAAAATGTTCAGCGTAAAGTGAACTGTCGTGTAAAGAAAGTTTTTAATTTTCTCCTCAGAAACTAGTAAAGTGGACTATGTCCTTTTTCAAGCTGCCACAGCCATAATGGAAGCAGTTGTCCGAGAGTGGATTCTCTTGGAAAAAGGTAGCATCGAGTCGCTGAGAACATTCCTTTTAACCTATGTCTTACAAAGGCCCAAGTAAGTATACATGGAGGAGGTACTGCTAAAATATTTTTGGTGGCTCCCGTGTATCATTTTAGAGCTTTTTAAATTTGCATTTTTAAAAGAAAATTTTAAATAATAGACATTGGTGGTTAAGCTTTATGTGGGCTTAAACTTTAAAAACTCATATACATGATCGTAGGTTATTTTGATGCTTAATGAAATAATACCTTTTATTTAAGCTTTTATGATACTAAGTTTTGTTTCTTTGAAAAGATTGTGCTGGATATTAGAGTTTTTTTTATTGTTGAGTTTTGAAGAATTTGATTATAAATAAAAGTTGATCTTAGACTCAGTCGAAAATTCTTTATGTTTACTTGTTCTTTTGTTGCTTGTATGGGTGGTTCTTTCTTTCAACATGTTTTAAATTTAGAATGGTAAGTATTATAAGACATAGATGAGTATCCCAAAACAGGGTCGAGGGGAGAAATTAGGTATCATTAATAAACCAAATGTTATGTATGTATGTACATAGAAATGTGCATAGAAAAAGTTCTAGAAGAAAAATTACCAAGTTCTTTAAAGAAGGATCAGGTTTGAGGAATGGGGTGAAAGTGAATTTTCTTATTACATTATACACATCTGTATTGTTTTAGCATTTTATGAGATTGTATACATTTATTACTTGAATGATTTTTTTTTTTTTTTTTTTTGAGACAGAGTCTCACTTTATTGCCCAGGCTAGAGTGAGTGCCGTGGCGTCAGCCTAGCTCACAGCAACCTCAAACTCCTGGGCTTAAGCAATCCTGCTGCCTCAGCCTCCCAAGTAGCTGGGACTACAGGCATGTGCCACCATGCCCGGCGAATTTTTTCTATATATATTAGTTGGCCAATTAATTTCTTTCTATTTATAGTAGAGATGGGGTCTCCCTCTTGCTCAGGCTGGTCTCGAACTCCTGAGCTCAAAGGATCCGCCCACCTCGGCCTCCCAGAGAGCTAGGATTACAGGCTTGAGCCACCGCGCCAGGCCTACTTGAATGATTTTTAAAAAATCTGAGGAAGATTATCAGCTATATAACTTTTGGGAAGAAACTGATTTACTACTTAAGATTTTTTTAAAGTTCTCTAAATACCAAGTATTCTTTTGATAATAGAGAATGTACTTATATATTTGCTGTTTGTATAACTGAATACTTAAGATGTTCACTACCAAATTCATTGAAGAAAAAATGTGTTATGTAATCAGAAATGCTTATACTTAGGAATGGTGATTAATGGCAATAAGCATGTATATAAAACTTTAAATCTAGTTCAGAGCATAATGTCATGCATTTGTTCTACTGGTAGTTCATAGTATTTAATAATAATTACTCTTGTGACTACAGCTCTTGGTTAAAGGCTGTTTTACATATAGAAAAGTGTGTGAGAGAAAAAAGCCAAGGTTTACTTAGCGTATTAGTGTTACAAGTTTAGTGGATAATGTGTCTTACAGATAGGTGGATATACATGTGCGCGTGTGTGTGTGTGTGTGAGAGAGAGAGAGAGAGAGAGGAAGGCATGGCTAATTTTTTCCAGTTTTCTTAGAATAAGGAAGACTTGCTCCTGCTTTTAAACCTTTGTTGTCTTCATGCTGGATTGATGCATTGGTTTTTTTTTTTTTTTTTTTTTTGGGTGAGGTCATTTGGATGTGATACTAGCTTTCCTTTTTCTTGTTTCCATTTTACCATATTTGCTAGACCTGACGAGACTGTTTTTCTTTTGATTCCTGTGTACATAAGGTAAACATAAATGACAGTAGAACTCTTGAAAATGTCAGTATTTGTTGCATTATTTTGCATATGCTGTAACTCATAAATATCAAAATTTTTATTACAGGTTGCAACCATGGAAGAGATATATTTTTTGTTGAATTTTATAAAAATGATATTTTTTTTCTTTTTTGGAGATAGGATCTCACTGTTTTGCCGGGGTTAGAGTGCAGTGGCATCATCATCATTAGTTCACTGCAACCTCCAACTCCTGGGCTCAAGCGATCCTCCTGTTTCAGCCTCCCAGAGTGCTAGGATTACATGCGTGAGCCACCAAGCTGGCCTTGTTTTGATCTTTACCATAGTAAAGTAATTTGAAATCAATTATGATAATATGTGCTTATTGTTGAACAGAGGTTGAGAAAACCTTCATATTTATATAATGAAAGAAAATAAACCTTAAGGCCTCTGTGTTTATAGGAGTTTATGTGTGGGAAGGTTTTTTTAAAAAAATATGTTGGCCCCCAGGCCTAAAATATTAAAAAGAGTTTTCTACGGGCAGGTATGATGGCTCACGTCTGTAATCCTACCACTCTGGGAGGATGGGAGGATTTAAGGCCGGCCAGGAGTTCAAGACCATCCTGAGCAAGAGTGAGACCTAGTCTCTACAAAAAATAGAAAAATTGGCCAAGTGTAGTGGTGCACGCTTTTAGTCCCAGCTAATCAGGAGGCTGGGGCAGGAGAATTGCTTGAGCCTAGGAGTTTGAGGTTTCAGTGAGCTGTGATGACGCCACTGTACTCTGGCCAAGGAAACAGAGTGAGACTGTCTCAAAAAAAAAAAAAAAAGAGAGAGAGAGAAGAATAGTCCATTTATGTGATCTTGGGAAACAGACATAAAATCTCTGGAATATTCTGTCTTACCTATAGAACAGGGACTTGGTACCTACCTCATAGGGTTGCTGTTAGGATTACATGAGATAGTTGTGAACACAGTGCCCAGTGGGGAGTAAGAGCTCTCTCTGGCTGCCACAGCCATTGTCTTCTGGGCAGCCTTCTTTAAGGAGTCAAGGTCAGCGGGAGACTTTTGGCCAACTAGATAGGTTCTGGAGCTGCTTGTTTATCATAACCTTTTCCCTCCTTAAACTTGGAACCTCTAAACTCTGGAGAGCTGGGAAGACTTAGATGTGTGACAAAATTTCATTGGGTATATGTGTCTGATTTCTTGCATTATCCAAAAAAATCTCATTCTTAAATATTAATGATTTTGATTAGTTTTCAGAAGCTATTTCAGAGTTGATTGTAGGATTCCACATTGAAATAGTTCACTTATGTATTTTCTCCGAAATGCTTATTTTGCAAAAAGTAAAAAACTTCTGGTAAAGTTGAAAGAATAGTACAATGAACATGAACATACCCTTTTCCCAGAATAGGCCCAGTTGACATTTTGTCACACTTGATTTCTGTCACGTATATATGTATCTTCTTCCTTGAACCATTTGAGCGTGTGCTCAGATGTCTTGATACTTCATCCTTAGATACTTCAACGTGTCTCTTCTAAGAGCATAATCTCAGTACTATTGATATAATTGGTATACTTATATTATCTAATATAACTCTGATTCCATATTCTGAGTTCCCTAATTATCTGAATAATGTTATTTATAGCCTTTTTCTTCTTTATAGGTTACTTTTTTAATTTCAGTCTTTCTCTCCTTTCAGGTCTATTAATATTTGCCTTATATGTTTAGGTACAATAGGTTATTATTTTTTTAATCCAGGATTTGGCCAGAGATTATACATTGTATTTAGTTGTCATGTCTCTATTAATCTCTGTTAGTTTCTCTTTCTCTTTTATTTATTTTGAGATAGAGTACAGTGGCATCATCATAGCTCACTGTAACCTCAAAATCCTGGGCTCATGTGATTCTCCTGCCCCAGCCTCCTGAGTAGCTGGGACTACAGGCATGAACCACCATGTCTGGCTAATTTTTCTATTTTTTTGTAGAAATGGGGTCTCATTCTTGCTTAGGCTGGTTTCAAACTCCTAACCTCAAGGGATCCTCCCACCTCAGCCTCCCAGAGTGCTAGGATTACAGGCATAAGCCACCATGCCTGGCCTTTGTTAGTCTCTTTTAACCTAGAATAATTTTGTTCTATTTTGCCTTTTATGACATTTATTGATTGATTGACTGATTCATGGATTGACAGAGTCTCGCTCTCTTGCCCAGGCTAGAGTGCCGTGGCGTCGGTCTAGCTCGCAGCAACATCAAACTCCTGGGCTGAGGCAATCCTCCTGCCTCAGCCTCCGAAGTAGCTGGAACTACAGGCGCTCACCACCACACCGGGCAAATTTTTTGTTTCCATTTTGAGTTGGCAGGCTAATTTTCTTTCTATTTTTAGTAGAGATGGGGTCTCGCTGTTGCTCAGGCTGGTCTCCAACTCCTGTTCTCAAGTGATCCTCCCGCCTCGGCCTCCCAGAGTACTAGGATTACTAGCATGAGCCACTGCGTCCGGTGACACAGTTATTTTTATCTTATAGAATGCCCTACAATGTGGATTAGAGTCACGTTACAAATTTTTGGCATACTGCATACGTAGAATACTACAGCTTATGTAAATAGTATAGACTACTACATAAATAACTTTGTGTACTTCCCATTTACATGCACAGAGTTTTTTCTTTGTTTCCTATTTTTTCTCCTACTTGAGGTAAAATTTGTATAGAGTGAAATGTACAATGCCTCCTTTTTTAAAAAGAAGCATGAGAAAGGGACTTGCTCCCTACTTCTGCTACTTAGCTCTGTGACCTTGGGCAAATTACTTAACTTCTTTGTGTGTTAATTTTCTGTTTATTAAATGAGGTGAATAATAGTACCGAAGATTGTCATGAGGATTGAATGTGTTAATATTTGTGAAGTTATTTTATATAAAGTCTTACATATTATAAGCACTCAAATGTTAGCTATTTATTTTCCTAATTTCTAATTCTTACTAGTAAAAATATTTAAAATTAGCTTTATGTATTTGTATATCTTCAGTTTTATGTACATTTCCTAGTAGTAGTCGGTATATATGAAACTATTCTTATCTCCCCCAAAATACAAAAATTCCTTTGGGTCAACCAACATTCTTGTGCATAATAGGATCTCTGCATTTATTTTCTTAGTGAACGAAGGATGAATGGCTCGAGTCTATGTTTGGAAGGAGTGTTTTTCAGTTCAGTCTTGACATAGGGAGACATGTTCATTAGTATAAATGTCTAGTACATGCCTGTTATGTGGCGTGCCATGTCCTTGGCATATGTAAGTGTGCTTAGTGTGGGCACTGATCTGGGAGATAAACAGGAGTAACAGATGTGTCACGTCATGCGAGGGTGCTGTGGGAGCCCTTAGTAATAACTTTCTGGAGAAAGTGACATCACATTCTTGACAGAGGGAGTAGAAATTAAGAGGCCCAGAAATGCGAGCACGTGGAGCCAGGAACTGACAGAAGTTCAATTTATGTCCAAACTGGGACGCTTTTGAGAGTGAAAGGAAGCACTCTTAATAATTCTCTTAGAAAGCCATGATGGGCCCAGCTGCTTAGGGGCCATGTTAAGGAGTTCGAGTTTACCCTACGGGCACATGGTGGTTGCATCTTTGTGGCATTCTGGAGGCTGGATTATAGAATTCAGGGTTATGTTTTCTGAGCCTTACTTTTCAGAAAAGTTTGTGAAAGGGCAAGCAGGTAAGTCCCTGTGCCCTTGTGGTTGAATAGGCTCTGTAGAAGGCCTCGACTTGGGACAGGTGCATCTGTCATCACACTGAGGAACGGAACCTAGATAGGACATTTTTTGAAGTTTTTTTTTTTACAATTTGTATCTTGCTGTAATGTTGTGTATTGGGTAGCTAGCATGTTGCCTTTTCATGTTAAAGGGAAATGGGATTTACGATTAGGCTACTGGTTGGAGATAGAGATGAGATCAAAATTTATCTCCAAATCGGTGGACTCTGAATATTAGTGATTTTTCTTTCCCCCACAAATATTTAACAGGGAGCTGATTTACATCTGTTGAACACTGCCTGAAGCAGCTAACACTTATAGTGCTTAGTATGTACTGGGCACAGTTATAGGAACATTTAATCCTTATAGTAACTCTGTTAGTATGACCCCCATTTTACAGATAGGAAAACTGAGGCACTTAGTGTTAACTGGCTTGCCCAGGGCCACACTGACAGTAAATAATAGAGCCTGGATTTGAATCCAGGTCTTCTGGGTTTGGTGTCTACACATAACCAATGGGCTATACCACTCTCAAATGTAAGCAGTGTTATTAGTAGCTTCAGGCATAGTGAGAAATTTGGGAGTGTTTTTATATTAGATTTAGGTAAATGTTTTCACAATGACTTTTATGTTTTACAGCCTCCAAAAGTATGTTCGGGAACAGATTCTACTAGCAGTAGCAGTAATTGTAAAGCGAGGATCATTAGATAAATCAATTGACTGCAAAAGCATTTTTCATGAAGTGAGCCAGTTGATAAGTAGTGGCAATCCCACTGTGGTAAGTGTACTGTTTGTGTTTATAAATATTAAGAATTTATATTTTGTATTACACAAATAGCATTATGACAACAATAATGGATAGCTACATAAAAGAAAAAGTGCTCGAGTTAAAATCGAGCAATATTCATTTGTTCAGATGTTCTAGATTTTTTAAGTATGTGTACGTAATATGGATATAGTGTACCTTGCCTTTTCATTTGATTCTGTGTTTTCCATGTTGCCTTAGTGTTCATAATCATCATTTTAATGGTGGTAAAATATTATAAGCGAATATACCATAATATTCTTAACCATTTCTTTTGAACATTTTTTTTCTATTTTTAATAAACCTTTGGCAACTAGTGATTACAGAAATGTTTGAATAAAATATAAACTGATATCTGATGTTACAAAAATCATTAAATGTTACTGTCCTAATAGGTCAAGGTATACCATGGCTTCCAGGAGTTACTGTCTGGGGAACAAACCCAAGGCCATTGTTCTTGACTGAATTACTTTGAGGACTATGATTCTCCCTCCCTGCCCTCCTGTCCAGATTCCTGTCCACCTTTTAGAGAGCTAGAGTCGTACCTGGAGAGTGGCTGTTTGATTGTAATCACTCTGTTGGAGGCAGGAGAAACTAGAGTTGGTGTTAATGAGCAGCTATGATCCTTGAGCTGTTGACTTATATCAGCTGAATGATACTTTAAGTTACGTAGAATTGTGACTGGTAATATCTGGCCATTCTCATTCTTGGTATTGAATCTTTAAATATTTTGGGTAGCTTTTTCACTTTTACAATTTCTTTTCCTTAGTCATTTGAAAGATATCTGTGTGAGGCTATCCATACACCTTACAACTTTTTACGAATCCCTTTATATCTTCAGTGGCCCATCAGTAGGGGGTGTGATTTTACGATGCTTTGCAGTTAAAATGCAGTGGTACATTTTGGGAGGGCCATGTACATTGTCCCTTACTTTCTACTGGCTCGAATCTCTTCTCAGTCCCCCGCCCACCCTTTTTCCATACACGGATTGCTATGCACTCGCTTCACCGCATCAGCCGTCGGACTCTGCTCTGCCGGAACTTACTATATATACCCAAAGTATTTTTTGCTTTCCTTTAGAATTATCAGTGGTCATGTGTTTATGCTTTTTTCTTATTAACTTTATTGAGGTGTAATTTACATGCATTACTGCATCTGTCTAAGCTGTATACCTTGTTTAGTTGTGAGAGTTATGTAAACCAGTGAACTACCACCACAGTCAACATATAGAACGTTTCTATGTCTTGATTTTTGATTGTATGATTCTTTTTTATGCCATTTTTGTGGCAACTTTTTCAAGAGTAGCACTGTCCAATATAACTTTCTATGTTGACATAAATATTCTGTACCTGTACTCTTCAGTATGTAGCCATGGCACTAGCCACATGTGCTTTTGAGCATGTGAAATATGGCTAATGTGATTGAGGAACAGAGTTTTAAATTTTTTAAATTTTAATTAATTTAAATTCAAATAGCCACATGTAGTTAGTGGCAACTGTATTGCATGTGTAGTTCTGGAGAGTAGGTCTAACTTTATACCCTTTTTACTTAATATTGTGAAATTTAATTGTTTATATAAAACTAAAAACTTCAAAAATGTACAAGTTTGAATTATTACATTTTATAAGTCATGGTATTGTTTTATATAGTGAGATGTTTTCTTGAAAGTAATTCCCTAACTAAGAGTCCATTTAAAATTTTTGAGGTGAAAATTATTGGAAAGCTACTTTTTATACATATACTGCTTTTTTTTTTTGAGACAGAGTTTCACTTTATTGCCCAGGCTAGAGTGAGTGCCGTGGCGTCAGCCTAGCTCACAGCAACCTCAAACTCCTGGGCTCAAGCAATCCTACTGCCTCAGCCTCCCAAGTAGCTGGGACTACAGGCATGTGCCACCATGCCCGGCTCATTTTCTCTATATATATTAGTTGGCCAATTAATTTCTTTCTATTATAGTAGAGATGGGGTCTCGCTCTTGCTCAGGCTGGTCTCGAACTCCTGAGCTCAAATGATCCGCCCACCTCGGCCTCCCAAAGAGCTAGGATTACAGGCTTGAGCCACCGCGCCCGGCCTATACATATACTGCTTTTTATGGTTTCAGCATTCTCTCTATTGGTAGGCAGGCATGGTCTCCATTTCTGATGATGTGCTTTGCTTTTGACATGCTGATGCGTTGGGATGCCTACATTAGATGGATAGTGGTGGATTTGTCATTTATGTGGGTTCTGTTAGTTTTTGCTTCCAGACTAATGGCTGTGTGCACAATCCAATGATGGCTGTTATTGATGACCCAGGGAAAAAGAATTGGTGGATATAAGATGCTGAAACTAGTGGGGAGAAGGTTTGCAACTGAGGCTGTTTCTTGGAAATATTATCTTATTTAGCCCCTAATGCTCTGAATCAAGTTACTCTTCATATTTTAGATTTTATTTTTTTATTTTTATGTTTTTTGAGACAGAATCTCACTCTGTTGTCTGGGCTAGAGTGCCGTGGCGTCAGCCTAGCTCACAGCAACCTCCAACTCCTGGGCTCAAGCAATCCTACTGCCTCAGCCTCCTGAGTAGCTAGGGCTACAGGCGTGTGCCACCATGCCCGGCTAATTTTTTCTATTTTACTTGCCTGGCTAATTTCTTTCTATTTTTAGTAGAGACAGGTTCTCACTCTTCCTGAGGCAGGTCTCGAACTCCTGACCTCAAGTGATCCTCCCGTCTTGGCCTCCCTGAGTGCTAGGATTACAGATGCAAGCCACTACACCCGGCCTATATTTTAGATTTTAGATGTTAAGAACATCTTGTTTTATTTGGCAATCTGCAGTAAAGGAGTCCAGCTCATTGTGATGGACAGGATTTAAACTTGAGGAATATTACCGATAACTCTGAGATCTATTTATGACTAATGCCTTTCCCTTGTTTGTTTGGTTATCATTCCGTTTGGGGTTTCAGTATTGAGGTAGAATTTCTGCATTCTGCCCTCACTCCCCACAAGGAGCTTCATGGCACTGGGATACTATAGGCAACGGATCAATAGTCCCTTGCCTCACTCAGGAAGGAGCACGTACTCAGGGATTGAGTTCTCTGCTGCTTTTCCCCTTGGGAAATTTGATCCAGCACAAAAAGTAGTCCCACTGCAACCTGGCAATTGGGGTTTTTGAGCCACTGAAATAACTGATGTTCTGAGAATGATTGGAACAGGTGTAGCTATTTAGTTAGAGAAGATTTGCTCTATTCATAGTGTGTATACTTTGGGAATAATGGATAGATTTAATATTCTTATGAAATAAAGATTTCTTAAAAGTCAAATTGCCAATAACAGGGTCAAGCACTTTTGTAGTAGCAGGGAATCAATAGTGGGAGGCAGCATTTAGTTTCAAGATTGCAGGCTGAATTTATTTTGGTGACCACATTAGAAACATTAAACTTGGAAAAAGTATTCTTTACATTTATATGGCAAGTTAAGCACACACACTGTGGCCATCCCTTTTTGTCCTTGCTGAGTAGCTTGACACTAGCTCATTAGGCAGGTCTAAAAAAATGAGGTTAAGACATTTTTATATGTCTTCCTCTCTCTTTATCTTCCGCTTGGACTGTTAAGAATTTGTGAGAGTGGTTCAAGAATTTCCTTAAGATGTTGTTAGTCAGCAGGGTGTGGTAGCTGATGCCTGTAATCCTAGCACTCTGGGAGGCCAAGGTGGGAGTATCACTTGAGCTTGGGAGTTCTAGACCAGCCTGAGCAAGAGTGAGACCCCATCTCTACTAAAAATAGAAAAAATTAGCCCAGCAACTAAAAACAGAAACAAAAGAGTAGCTGGGTGTAGTGGTGAGTGCCTGTAGTCCCAGTAGCTACTGGGGAGGCCGAGGCGGGAGGATAACTTGAGCCCAGGAGTTTGAGGTTGCTGTGAGCTAGGCTGATGCCACAGCACTCTATCCCAGGCAACAGAGTGAGACTGTCTCAAAAAAAAAAAAAAAAGATAGTCGTGGTGACATGAATAGTAGTAGAAGAGAGTATTAAAATCTCAAGGAAGTAGAATGATAAAAAGATCAGAACATTCATTTAGTATAGCTAGAAACTTTCTTTATAAAGGTGATTTGATTACATGAGATTTGAAAAGAAAAGAAAATTAACTAATGACTTTCTATAGATGAAGAAGTGTAATTTTCCTTCATCCCTTATCTGTAATAGAATGGCGCTCCACGGAGAGCTTCATTGGCCGGAAGCTGTGTGTAGCCTGGTTCTCTCCCAGCACTTTCAGAGAGTGTTGACCTTTGGTGGGCCTTTCCTGTGCTTGTCTCAGGCATGCGTTTATGCAGGCTTAGGGGCAGTGTAGTATAGTAGAGCGCTGATTTTGGATTCAGATTTGGATTTGAGTCCCACCTCTGCTATTTTCTAGCTACCTAACTTGAACAAATCGTGTAACTTCTCTAGGCATTAATTCACTAATATGTAAAGCAATGTGATGATAGTCATTTCAGGGGCTGCCTTTTCAGCAAGTGTTTGTGCTGTCTCCCCAGTAGCCTCTTACTTCTTTATAGTCTTGGGAAGTGAACTGTAGTAAATCATCTTTTTCTGTCAAACAATATTTTAAGTATTGAAAAGCAAGAGAAGGTATTTATGCTCTTATCCATGAGTGAAAACTAATTATTTGTGTATTTAAAAAAATAGAGATAACCAACATACTAGCTTTTCTTTAAATGCTTTAAGGACTATTGTATGGGATAGTTTTGGTTTTCCACAGATAGTTTTATGGAAAGATTATGTCTAATTCATATAAAAATTTTTTGAAGGAGAGGATAATTTTTAGATATACAGTTTTCCATGTATCATGATGTATTCTTAGTGTAATCATGCTTGCGTGATTATTAAATAAATGTCATTTCATTCCTGTCTTTGTGGGCAGGTAAGATGTTTTTCTTCCACGATTATGAGGGTTACTGTGGTTATTTTATCTCAGTTTGTTTTAGTGTCAGACCTTCTCTCAATACTAATTTGAGAGGGATATGGAAACTTTCCTTCCTAGGAAAGTAGTTAAATTTTTGATTTTAAGCTAATATTTAAGCTAAACTTCTAATCTTCTTCATGTTTGTCTTATTTCCTTTGAAAATGGTAGGCTTAAGTTAAATCACGGTTAAAGCTGTTTAATTTAGCATTTAAGCTTCCTTTCCTCCTCTTTGCCATTCTAGAGAGAAGTGGGTGAGAAACTCACTTGTCTGCAGCAGCCCTGCCCCTGGATGTGATAGCCAAGTTAATCTCTCTTATCACAAGTCTCATTGATGTTTGCTTAGAAGAGCAGCTGGAAGTCTGCTTTATGTATGGCAACCTTTCATAAAGTTTATTCTTGGTAATAAAGCCCCTGGGGTAAGAGCCAGGCTATTATAAGAGACAATCCTCTCTCTGAACTAGAGTATTTTATTTTGTCAGCTGGAATTAGTGTTTGAGTATCTTGTGCTTGTGACAGTAAGCTGGTGAGTAAGGCAAAGTTATCTCTGAAGGGCATTTTTTCACTAGCTTGAAATTAATGGCTTTTACTAGAAATGAAAATGCTGCTGTAAAACTTTTAATGTGAAGGAAGTTACTTAAATTGTTAGCCAGTGAATTAACTTGTGAATTTCCAGTGCTTCAATGAAAAAAGACATATTAGACTTTTTCATAATCTTGATGCCTCATTGCATTGTCTCATTTTGTTTTATGTATTTCTTGTTGAAATTTATAAACAGCTAAAGAAAATTGGGGACACATCATGTATTTATTTTTCACTTACCCTTTTGTTAACATAGTACCGGGCATAGAAGTAAGCATTGATTCATTAATCTAAGTAACGTTTACTAAGCATCTACTATAGTACTTTAATGATGGCTCTTTTTTTAAGTGATAACTTATCTTGTAATTTTAAATTTAGATAACAATCAAGAAATAGGACCAAAAAACCAAAATAGGTGATTTGTTATGATAATAAAAAAATTTTTATGATAATAAAAAAATACTGTTGCTACTTTACCTTGTCTTACCAAAACCTGCTACATTTAGATAGTACTTCTACATGTATTATCTAATTTAAACCTTAGGGAGTCCTGTAAATTAGGTTGTTTTTATAGATGAGAAACCTGAGGCCAAGATCAATGTAGGGCTTTGCCCAAAGTTATCTGAAGTAGGAAATCTTGGACTGTTGGAACCCAGATTTTCTAACTGGTTCAAACAATACGATTCTTGTACTGGACTCCTTCCTGAAAGAATCCTGCAGAGTGTTTTTTTAAATAATTTCTTTTAGATATAATTTTAATAAATTTTGTTATTTGGTTTCTAACTTGTTGGCAAATGAAAATGGTCCATTTAGAACTACCTGTTAGTGGTAGTCAAATGGCCAGCAGCAGTATCTGGTAGACAACAACAGAGGGTGACTATGAAAAGCTGTGAAGGGAACACAAATCAGCAAGCATTGGTTGCCAAAGCGTCTTACGTTTTAGTAACTTCCCAGTAGTCACTTCATTATAACATCATATAATAATTGCCATAGAAATAATTATTTTAGAAATATGTACAAGAAGTTTCATTAGAATACTTGCTGCATTTAGAAAATTAACAGATATTAACTTAATTCTTTATTATCTTGGATAAATGAACCATTGTTGTGTTAACCTTTTAGAAGTCTGAGATTTGTAGTATTGTGGTATTTATACTGGTCAAATCCCTGTTAACTTTAGTATGACAAACTCACATACTGCTTATCAGTCAGTCAGTCAACTTTGATCTGATTTCACTGAAATTATTTACAACAGCTTTTGTTTCTAACTCTATTAAGTATCAGAGTCATTGTCTCTAACAGGGAATAATAGCTAGCCCGACTCTCATAAAGACCAGAGAGGCAATGCTTGAAGGTGTAGTGGCCAGTGGAAGGAGAGCTAAGAGGTAACGCACTAGGGGTGGCCGTTGAGACCTAAAAGTTTGAAGCAAGCTCATAGAACCTTCTACAAGGGAAGACTCTTTCCGAGACAAATTTGATGCCCTCCCCACCTTCTCTGTCCTGAGAAGGAGCTGTCCTCTGTTCTCCCTTGGGAGTTTATTTTTGGCTTGCTTCCCTAGCTGTCTTCATTACCATACGGTGTGAGAGTAACTTAATTTTAAGGGGATTTAATTGATAATTAAACACTGAAAATGAGTAAACATATTTGGAAATGAGTGTTAGACATTTTGTAATATGTTTAGTTCCCTTATGAATAGGGAGAAATACTTTGTTGATATGTGTGGAAGTACTTTGCTCTCTTAATGTATAATCAATGCTTAATTATTCATCATTCTCCAGTAATCACTTTTTATTTGGTACCTTTGAGCCAGACCAGTGTAGTATAATTAATGTTTCTGATACTAATCTCATATCCTTATAGGACTTCCAAATTAAGGAGAGATTAAACTGATACCTTTTAAGGATGATAGTACCTTACTGAATTTTAGTTCTTTGAAAGCTGATAATTTTAGGCACGGTTAAAACCAGAATATTTTATTTCTGGTAAAAACTTCTAACCATGATGTATGATAATTTATTTTTATGTATTTCTTATTCTTTAAGTGGTATATTTGAATAGAACACACTTGTTTTTAAAGATTTCTTTTTATTTCATAGGTACAAAGTAGAAAAGTAGAATATAAAATAATATATGTGGGTTGATAGCAGGGGTATATACATAATATATATCTAGGCATTAAAAAATTGGAAAGCTGTAAATAACTGTTACAATAATAACCCCTGGATGGTAGGATTGTAGACAGTCTTATTTTCCTACGCTTTTCTATACTTCCTAGTTTTTCTCAAATGAAGGTATATTATTTTTATAGGATAAAGAAATTATTTAAGAATAAAAATTCTTTTATGGTCAGGGAGCTAAGTCTGTAATAATGCGTTTTGTTCTTAATTCTTATCTATTGAGAATGTGCTTGCTTTTATGGGTGAATTTGTATTTCATTAATGTGAACGTTTGCTGTTTTGGAGGGATGCATTTATTACAACAACTTAAAAGCAATTTCGTGTGACTGGGGCTCCTTGTTTGTCTGATGAAGTTTATAGATAAAGGAGACTTAAAAATCCTCCATTTTTCTGAGCAGGAGTAGCCTCAGCAAGGCTATCCCCTTTCATTTCTGTGCCCCTTTCCTTCACTCATTTGTGTCACATCTTAACCATAAACATGTGTATGCAATCTTGGGAAATGTTTATTTCAGATGAAATTAAAGCTGTATGTAAGTGCATTTTTAAAGTCATTGATTAAAGATGCATTACTGAAATTTTGAATATGGCGATGGTTTTAAAATATGGCATTTTGTGGTGAATGCACTAAAAATCTGGCAAATTATAAATTACTTATGGAAAATTATTGAAGATTATTTGTAAGAATGATAGCAGTTTGTGTTTAATTAGCACCTCTGGGTTCTTTTTAGTTTGCAGGTTTTTGTATAAGTTGTGCATGAATTCTGTTTTTTTTTAAAATTCTGTTTTCAATAGATTGATTATCTTGTCTGAGATTCTGAAATTTCCTTATTTTAGTAAAACAAATTTTCTCAAACATTTAGGTACCTGTTTATAATGTTCTGTTGGCTGACATCCAGTTTAGAAAGGATAAGTGAAAAACCAAGGCTAAGACTTATAAAAATTGTTTTCAGAATTCTAAGACCTTGGAATTCATCTTGTTAGATCATTGTGAGTTAACTTTTTCCTCTGAATTTCATTAATTTGATTTAATACCTACTTTTCCCATCTTGATGTTATTTCAATATGTCTGTGAAGTGTTGATTACTGGTACTTAAATCATTAATCGCCATTCTAAAGGAAAGCCACTTTTAAGAACTATGATTTTGTTAACTAAAAAATAAAGGGATTGTACTTGCTGAGTTTCTAAGATCCCTTTAAACAGTAAAATGACAGGAGCATGTGATAAACTGTTTTTTCTCTGAGAGGCTTTAGTGCCTGCTTTCTCAGAGCATGTTCCTTCCTCTCCATGTGCCTGGAGCCATACAAAGGCAGTTAAACAGACACACATTTCTTGAAGATTTGGGGAGGAGGGGACATTTTTATGTTAAAGCAAATGTACATTTTGGAGTAAAATTACAAAGTGTGTATATGTAAGCTAAACCAGGAGCATACAGAGAACTTTTGTCCTTGTAGCAGACATATTCCATTGATATGCCACAGAATTTTCATTTACTTTCTGTTGTGAAAAGTCTGGGAAGCGGTGTTAATGTATGGAGTAGTGTGTCTCCCATAAATATCAGCTATACAGTCATGCTTATTTTAGTTGAGATTAAGAGGCAAGTAGGAATTTAATTCTTTTTTTTTTTTTAACATTTCTTAAAGGAAAATTTCAGACATATGCATTCACAGACACATAGTATATTGGTCACCGACAGAACCATCACTGTCACCTTTAACAGATATCTCATGGCAATCTTTAGGAATTTAATTTTATGTATATTTGCTAAGATTTGCCAAGATAAGCATCTGTAAGGTCAAGGTACTGACATCAGAAGCATTTCTGAACAAAGATGTTGCAGTTGGTGGGTGGGTATGACTGTGCTCAGCTGTTGTATAAGCTTGCATAAATAGTATCATCTTGACTTTAATCTTTCGGTTGTTCAGAGGTAGTGTGCATATTTCTGTGTAACTCCTGGAAACGTGCCAAAATAATTTGTATCCTCTCTTCATCCTTGGTACCTTGAGTCTAAATAGTCTGTGAATAAAATCAATGAGTTGACAGTAGGAGCTTGTTGGATAGAAACAATGAGAAGGAATATCTTTATTTTTTTATTTAAAAAACTTTTGGGTACTACCTGGTTAATATTTTGGAGACTGCAAAATCTGTTTCACTTTTCATCTGTTTGGGAATGCATTTCACAAACATCAGAGTCAGACAGACCTAGGTTCAAATCTTAGCTGTCTTTCAGTAATAACTTACCCTCTCCAAGTCTGTTTTCTCAAGTGTAAAATGGTGACATGGATTGTTGCGTGAATTAAATGAAATAATACATTCGGTGCTTATTATTTTAAAATATCATTTGAATTCTACGATTAAGCAAGAGGAGTGTGTCCTGAGTTCAAGTCTCAGATGGGTTTGTATTGCTGTAGTCAAGGACATATAGAAAGGAGAGCCAGTCTTTATTTTGTCATTTCTAATTTTCTGACTGGTAGTTATAAGATCTAAAAATATAATGAATGGGATATCTAAAGATAGAAAATGTTCCTTATGTTTGAACAAATGTATTGAAACAAAGCACTGAAAAAATAATGTCTCACAATCATTTCTTATCAAATAATTACAGCAAACTCTGGCCTGTTCTATTCTAACTGCACTATTAAGTGAATTTTCAAGTTCAAGTAAAACTAGCAACATTGGATTGAGTATGGAATTCCATGGTAACTGCAAAAGAGTTTTTCAGGTATTGGTATTTTTGTTCTTGTGTTTTAATTATTGTATCATTCACTTTTTATTCAGTCTGTTCCTAATGGGTGAGAACAGTTATTTTCTGTTCATTTTGTGGATTCATTTTGTGATTTCAGAGGATGTAGTAAAGTGATAGGTTTGGTGAACATAGTGGACAGTTTAAAATTACTTAATTCTAGTCTTTAAACAAAAGAGGAGTGCTACCATTAAAGATCCTTATTTATTATTTATTTCTTATTATTTATTATTTATTCCTTAATTGTGTTTAGATATAACTAATTCAATTGATGGGACTCTGCTGGCCTTAAAAATAGGACTGGAAGAATGCCAAAGAGGGCCGTGTATTTAAAATGTTATTGCAGATGGTGTGGGCTCTTTGTCTCGTCTGTATTGTTTGGCTCTGGAGGAAAGTTATGTGAAGGCATTGGCTTAAATCCTGCGGCTCTGCACCGACTCTCCAGCTCTGCAGTAGTTGTCAAAGGCTCTCTTTTTTGTGGACTAGCATTTGTATCACAGTAAATATTCAAACTGGTGTCACTTGAAAGCATAGTGTGATGTAAATTATGAGTAGAGGCCTAAAAATGGAAGATATTCCTAAGGAAATGATGTTTTCTGCTGGAAATTTTAAGGTTTTTGTTGATTATATCTTATGGGTCTAAAAGGGAATACGCTTTGGGTAAGTTTTCCGTACAAAAATATTTGTGATTTATTGACTATAGGAAGAAGACCTTCGTCAGATCTTCATGCTAACTGTTGAAGTTCTGCAGGAGTTTAGCAGGCGGGAAAACCTGAATGCACAGATGTCTTCAGTATTTCAGCGTTACCTTGCACTCGCCAATCAAGTCTTGAGCTGGAACTTTCTTCCTCCAAATTATATCCTTTTAACAAATGAATAGTTTATTTGTCATAATTTTCATTAAGATGACTTAATTATGGCTCAAAGTCTTTTTTATCTCCGCAGGTTTTATAAAACATGATGTTGAAAGAAAATAAGAATTTTTAAAAAAAGAAATAGAATTTAATTTCTTTTATTTTATAATGCCACAATATAGTGGACTAATTAAAAGATTTCAGATTCCATTTACTGCATTGTGGAAGAAGGTTGAATTATATGGAACCATTCAATGGATAATGGGGCCACTGCTAACTTAGGAATAGCAGTGTTCCTTGAGAAGGAAAAGGAAAAAGGTGGAAACTACATTTTTATTAGGAAACTGTAAATCATTTTCTTCTTGGACATACAATTACATTGGATTTTTCCACTTATATTCCTTCAGCTAGTTTGGCATACTGTAATCTTTATGGTCGGCAGTATTGTTCAAATGTAGATAATAAGCTAGTAATATGTTTATTCTTCAAAGAATCCTTTACCAGTATAAAGAGATGAAAATTTCATTTGTAGGAAATTATTAATGCGAAGTAAGTTTGAATGGGTATATTATAGACACATATATCTGCTTTTTTATCTGTTACTAAATTGGAGAAATTTGTAGCTTAGAAAGCAGTTTCTTGAAGATTATGGTTTATTTTTCAAGAGTGTCTGCTGTCTTTGTTTTTTCTTTTTTCCTTTTTCTGCTCAGACCTTGCAGGGATGACAGTAGTAGCCCCTAACCAATTTCTTTGTTGCATAGTTAAGTCAGGCAGACCTGCACTTATGCATATTATCTAACTGTTCCGAATCTCAATTTTTCCAAATGTAAAATGGGGATATGGATTGTTGTGTGAATTAAATGAAACAATACATTTAAAACCCCAGTTTTAAATTGTTTTAAATTTAAAACAATACATTTAAAACACTTTGTAATAGCTACTATTTATGGAGCTCTTAATAGCCTTCTTGAATAAAGTAGTTCATCATATAGCCAGCCATCTGTGTCATAGTCTTTTTTCTTGATCTGATACTCTCCTGTATGGTATAGGAAATGTAACGTATTCTAGATGTCTTTAATCTGGGGGCTTTCCTTTCTATTTAAGAGAAAAAGATAAGCAAATAGGAAATAGATGTTGAGCCATATCAGAAATTTACGGTAAGATACATTTTTATTCCTACATTTACATACATAGATGTTTATTAATTGTTTGTGGCTGATAAATTGTGCAGTTTAAAAGGGTGTGGTGGGTTGCAACTTTCCTTCTATTTTCAACTTATTGCATTCATGCAGTAGAAAATTAACTGTAGAAGGATAAAGAGGGTAAAGTGAGTCTGGCTCCCCAAAGCACAAATTCTCTGGTTTTCTTTCCCAAGGGTAGTCACAGTAAGCTGCTGCTTTATGGGCGAAGCTACAGTGAGGTTAATCACTTTTTCCTTTTTTTCCTATTCTATAATCATCTTTTTCCTAATTAACCACCTTTGTGTCTTCAGTATATTAATTTAGTTATTTTTGGTTGTAAAGAGGTACATATTTTCTTAGGTTTGCTTTTTAAAAAATTTCTCCTGTGAGTATTGCAATATTATTTTTGCTCCAGTTTGTTTGTTTGTTTATTATTTTTTTTAAGATAGTAAGGCAGATTTATACAAGGGGCCCATGGCAATAGGTATAAGGACCACTGCAATGGGATCTTGCAGTGAGGGAGATAGACTGGACTCAACTCCCTGCTCCAGTTTTTTTAGTTAAAAAAATACGTTGAAAAGCCTTGAGAGATTTTAAAGTATCAGGCCATATGGAGCTATCAAAACATTAATTATATATGTAGGGAAAATCAACAAAAGTTACACTGAATATATTGTATCCAATTTTGAAGTTTCTGTTTTAGGGGAAAATACAGTTGGTGGAGAGTGACTATTTCACAGAGAAACTCTGGGCGTTTGGAAACAAAATTTGTCTGAAAGATACACACACATAAAATATTTTATAAAGTATTTAGATAAAGCTTTGGAAACCTGTCATCTGAAAATGACAAGCACTACTGTGGTGTTGTCAAAGGAAATAATCCCGTGTTTAAAGAAAGTATATTTTGGTCTTGACTTGAGGCTATTCTACTTCATGGCTTAAAAGTGAGTTCTTTTGTGATGATGGACCTTTGCATAGTGCCATTTGTTGGCTCACTGAACTACAGCTAAATATTTCTTCCTTTGAGTGCATCAGCTTTAAGTGTAGGAGAAAGAACTTGGCAGTGGAATTAAACTAAACTACAGTTTTAGCACTAATTAGGGAGACCATTTTCAAGGAACTCAATTCTCACTAATTTCTAATTTTGGCAATTATCTGAATATTTACCATTCAGTCAGTAGGGAGAGAATTGAGTAATTATTCAGCTTTATACCAAGGAGAGGATCTAATAATAAAATTTAACTTAGTCAAAATGTGTTGAGTTGGTGGCTTCTTTTTTTTGTTGTTTTAAGGCTGATCAAGTGAAGCAGTAGGAGTGGAGAAAGAAGAGTTGGTGGCATCTTAAAAGATGGTTTACCTTGAGGACGGACAAATGAATGACAAGACCATGTAAAATATGTTTGTATCTTTGGTGTCTAATATATTTGATAATTTAGAATGGTATCATGTTAGATTAGGCTGTGTTAAACTGTCAATAATAATTCCCACTCATAATTTTTTATAATCTGCTTTCTTTTTTGTATCTTTTTAGTGTAATTTCAGATAGATATGCTGAAAGAATAGCTCAGAGAACTCTCATATGCCCTTTGCCAATCGTTAATATTTTCCCCATTTATTTTCTCTCTCTCCTCACATGCATGTACAAGAACACATACGTGTACATGTATTTATATATGTGCATATTAGACTCATTTAATTTTTCCTTTGAATCCTTTGGAAGTAGTCGTAGAAATTATACCTCTTTACCTCTGAGTACTTCATTTCATATTTTCCTAAGATCAAGAATTTTGAATTCACACTGTGGTTCTTATAAGAGATTGTCTTGCAAACCATAGTATGATTTTGAAAATCAAGAAATTTAATATTGATACAATATTATCATCTAATCTACAATCTGTCTTCAAATTTTGGCAGTTGTCTCAGTAATGTCCTTACTAATTCTGTCCCCTTCCTGAAATCCGGAAACAAAACATTGTTATTAGTTATTATATCATCTAAGTCTTCTTTGATCTAGAATAGAAAATCATAAGGAAGAGAAAATATTGTTCATTAAGTGGAAGTGAATCAACATAAAGGGTGTCATCTTCATTGTTTTCACATTGACTAGGCAGAGGAGGAGAAGAGAGTTGGTCTTGCTGTCTTAGGGATAGCAGAGGTGGGAGAGGTGAGGAGGTGGGAAGGGGAGGCAGAGTCAGGCACACTTAGTGTAACTGTTATTGAAAAAAATCCACATGTAAATGGACCCACATGGTTCAAACCTGTCTTGTTAAAGGATCAACTATCTAGATAATTCACGGAGCATTGGCTATGATAGCTCAAGGGAGTAGGAGTTTGTGCCAGTGGAAGGTTATGTTTTGTACTTTCCCCCTAAGTTCTGGAGAGATGAACCTGTTTATTGCCTGAGGGGAGAAATCAGGATTTACGAAAGAAAATATGATATTGTACTACTAGGCCAAGGACGTAGACGTTGAGATAGCCCATGGCTTAGTTGAGGTAGTGGGGAAGACAGGAAGGAAGCCCTGTGTTAATATGAGTTGCCTGCCTTGATGATCCAAGTTTCTTAGCTTTTGAACAATGATTTGATCAGCTTTGTCTAGGATTGTTCTGAAATGGAAGAACAAAGTGGTAGAAATCAGTATCTGATGGAATTTTAAAGTATATGCATGTAAAACCATTGTGAAGTATTTTCTTTAATCCTCTCTTTTTTGAGCAATCAGTATTTCCTCCAATTATTGTCTCTCTTTATACCTGGTATTGTGCCCTTTAAAAAAGAAAGAAGGTCGGTGTGATGACTCACACTTGTAATCCTAGCACTTTGGGAGGCCAAGACAGGAGGATCACTTAAGGGCAGGAGTTCAAAACCAGCCTGAGCAATATAATGAGACCCTATCTCTACAAAAAAATTAGAAAAATTACTTGGACATGGTGGTGTGGCCTTGTAGTACCAGATGCTCAGGAGGATCGCTTGACCTGAGGAGTTTGTGGTTGCAGTGAGCTTGGATGATGTCACTGCAATCCAGCCTGGGTGATAGAGTGAGACACTGTCTCAAAAAAAAAAAAGATTAGGACTTCAGGAGGCTGATGCGAGAGGATCCCTGGAGGCCAGGAGTTCAAGACTAGCCTGAGCAAGAGTGAGTGAGATCCCATCTCTACAAAAAAAAAAAACAAAAAAAAAATTGAACTATAAAGTTATTAATCAGTGTTTGAAGTAGTTCACGTATTATCTCTTTCAGGGATATTTCTACTTTATAAGGAAGCTATCCAAAAAAACCAATATGAAGAATTTTTGACTTTGAGCCAGTAGGAGGAAAGGGTATTTGGGGAGCAGTTTCTTCAGTATTAGGTGATAGTTGACTGTCTATGCTCTACCTACCTGTATCATATTTTTACAAGTATTTTGTTTAACTTGGTAGTTCTTATATCTGTTCTGTGTCTCCTGTCCCTCTTCTCTTTCCTGTGGTATGCACCTGCTCTGCCTATAGTTACACAGCTCACTGTGCTACGCTGCAGTTACACGTAAGTGCTATAGGTGGTAGGCCTTTAGAAGGTAGGAGGGGAGAAATGAAACTGCTTTTCTGATGTTGCATTGCAGCTGGTTAGAGAGCAGAGAAAGGAAGATCTGCTAAGTAGTTTGCTGTCGCCTGACCTGTGATGCGACATTTTATTTTCTCTTTCTAAACCCACAGATTTTTTTTACTTATTATATTATATAGTTTAAATTAGTGCAGGAGCAGGGTGGAATGGATTGAACATTAGAAAAAGGTCTCCCTAATGAGGAAACTTGATTTCATACTTCTTAACTCTGAATTGTTCAGTAATTTTAGGGCAAAGGCAATTCAGGAGCTGAACCTCACATGTCAGTGGCAACATCATTAGGTGCCCCTCACCTTTTGGCTAGTAAGTTATATCATTTATTCAGGTATCAGTTTGGGCAAGTCTGATTTAAATACTTTAAATATAATGTTTCTCACTAGGAAATGATTTGTTTAAAATGATCTAAATACTTGAAAACATTCTTAATTTCACAAACCAGTCTAGATTATTTCAGTTCAGTAAATCTTAACGAATGCCACTGTTTACGAGACACGGACTGTGCTCCGAAGCTGAGAGTTTAACATTGTAGTATTTGGGAAATGATACTGACAGGAAGATGGTAAGGGAGCTGCCTGCCAAATTTACGTGTTTTTCTCCCATGTTAGGTTTGAGTGAGTAGTGAATCCTCAAGAAATTACAATTGTATAGAGAGTTTTAGTTTATTAATAGCTAAAATGAATTCTTGAAGATTTTCCTATACATTTTAATTTTGACAGTAGGATCTTTTTTTTGGTTAGAAAGCTGCTATTGAGAGAGTATTGTGACCATGTGAGTTTAATCCTTTCGTGGATTAAATAAATTTTGTGTTTGTCATGGGGAGAACTGTACCTCCTACTCTGATTGTTGGTTTTAGCATATTTTGGTGATTGTGCATACCAGGGGAAATTGTGTAAATTTATTTATTTATTTATTTATTTTTTGAGACAGAGTCTCATTCTGTTGCACTCTAGCTGTGGGGTCAGCCTAGCTCACAGCAATCTCAAACTCTTGGGCTCAAGTGATCCTCCTGCCTCAGCCTCCCAAGTAGCTGGGACTGCAGGCTTGCACCACCATGCCCGGCTAATTTTTTCTATATAATTTTAGTTGGCCAATTAATTTCTTTCTATTTTTAGTAGGGGTGGTGTCTCGCTCTTGCTCAGGCTGGTCTTGAACTCCTGAGCTCAAGCGATCCTCCTACCTCGGTCTCCCAGAGTGCTAGGATGACAGGCGTGAGCCACTGCACATGGCCAATTGTGTAAATTTATTACCATTCATGCACAGTGAGTGTTGTACAGAGAGTGGTCTGGTAGCATTATCGTGATAATATTAACATATTAAGATCAGCCACCAGAGCAGTGTCCAGTTGTCATCAACACCTAAATATGTAGAGTCTAACTGAATAAAAGTAATGGAAATGTAATCTAATTGGGATAAATATACTTGAGGTAGCCTTTTGAATATTTAGTTTCTCTATTTTTGAAATCTACATAGGATGGTAAATATTCTTTACTATGTATCAGTTTTACCGCACAAAGCAGAATGTAGTCAGAATTGTCATATACAGAAGACCTTTATTTTTAAAATTTAATTTAATGTTTAACATTTTTTGTAGAGATGGGATCTCACCATGTTGTCCAGGTTGGGTCTTGCACTCCTAGCCTCAAGCAGTCCTCTTGCCTTGGCTTCCCAAAGTGCTGTGATTGCACGTGTGAGCCACTGTGCCCAGCCAAGACCTTTATTAAGTTTTTTAAATATGTCATTTTTAGATTAAGTTAAATAAAAGGTGTACTTGATGCATTGTCATACCTCTTTTCATTAAAACATCAGTTATTCTTAATTGATAATTCATGTTCAAAAACCTATTTGGCATAGTTAAAGCATATGGACAGAACAAAATTTTAGAAACAAGAAAGCACTATTTTTTCCTTTTTTATAAAAAAGAAAAACATTATTGAGATATAATTCTCATACCGTACAAATCATACATTTAAAATGTGTAATTAAGTGTTTTTTGGTTTATTCAGAGAGTTGTGCAACCTTCACCACCATCAGTTTTTAGGAAGTATTTGTCATCCCCCAAAAACCTCACAGTCTTTAATAGTCACCCCCTTAGTCTCCCCATTCCACACCCCATCCATGACAACTACTAAATCTACTTTCTATCTCTATAGATTTGCCTATTCTGGGTATTTTATGTAAATGGAATCATACAATTTGTGGTCTCTTTTGTGACTTCTTTCACATGGCATAATGTTTTCAAGGTTTGTCCATGTTCGTAGCATTTATCAGTGATTTATTCCTTTTTTTGCTGAATAATATTCTATTATATGGAGATACCACATTTTATTTATCTGTTCATCTGCTGATCAATTGATGGGCTTCTGAATTTTTTCTACTTTTTGAAAACAATATTTAATATACAGGCATGCCTTCTTTTATTGTGCTTTGCTTCATTGTGTTTTTTTTTTTTAAGCAAATTGAAGGTTTGTGGCAACCCTGTGTTGAGCAGGTCTATTGGCTTCATTTTCCCAACAGCATGTGCTCTCTTTGTGTCTCTGTGTCAGCATACTTTAGCAATAGAGTATTTTTAAATTAAGGTGTATATATTGTTTTTTAGATGTAATGCTGTTGTACGCTTAATATACTACTGTATAGTATAAACATAACTTTTGTATGTACTGGGAAACAAAAAAATTTTTGTGTCTCACTGTATTGCAATGGTCTGGAAACGAACCTGCAGTATATCCGAGGTATTCCTGTAGAGTAATCCTGCGGCGAACACTCACATACAAGTTTTTGCATGGAAGTATGTTTTCATTTCTCTTGGGTATAT